>QJPP01004150.1:0-127725 GCA_003996215.1 Jaltomata sinuosa
GGGACCGGGGTGCTAGTTGAGTTTTCTTGTTACCTGAGATGACTTTTTACGGTTTAGACCCGGTTATTCCCGGGCACCCTTGGAGGGGTTTTTGAGATATTTTCCTACTACTTTAGTCCTGGACAGGGTCTGGGCATGCATATTCGAGACTGGGTCTCTATCTTGATACTGGACTTGCTTCTGGGTGACATACTTTGATACTGAGTTTTAGTATGGGGTCTGGGACCTCCATGGACCTTGCCATCCGGGCCTGGGGCTTCGGGCTGCGTGTGCCGGAGTAAGGGTATACGGCGGAGTAGAGGTATACGGGCAGTGTCCTTCCATGGAACCTACCTGCTGGGCCGGATCGGCGCCGGAGGAGGTACATACAGAGATACCATTTCACTTGAGATCTTCATGCATTATATCATTCATTGTTTGAGGCTCCACCCTTGTTTGTTGTTTTTTGATTGTACGCTCTGGTAGTATGGGATGTCGGAGGGTTTGTTTTCACTTGTTTGTGTTCCTCGGTTGTATGGGCGCCGGGGGACTGTAGGTAGACTTTTGCTATTTACTTACAGAATTGTTCCCTGTTACGGTTAAGTATGAAATTGGTTACTGCTAGACTGTTGGTTTCTGGATTTGAGATTGATATGATTAGCTGAGTTTGATTCATGTCTCTGCGCATGCCTATCATTACTCTTTCTCTCTTCTTCTTACACTTGAGGTTACCGGTATACCGTCCATTTCGTAAACTTATTTTGTATACATTGTTATTGCAAGGACCCCAGGTGCGTTGTTTCTTACTTTCACTTGTGCCTATGGTGTGTATATTCTGCTTACTAGCCTCACATGTGGTTCTGTTGATTTCCCTCTGGGCTAGTTCCTGTGTACCCTTCGTTGATTTCTGTAACTGCTTGCTTCTATTCTGTCTGTTACTACGCTTTTATCTTATATGTGCCAAGTCGGCCTATGATACCTACTGGGTACCTTATGCTTCGCATTTGGTGCTCACCTCTACCTCCTGCATCTTTGGGTGCAGATCCTAGCGTGGGCCATCGCTGTTAGATCATTGTGATTCGTGCTTGGAGATCTATTGGGGACTACTTCAGACTGAGGGTGAGCTCTTGGCGATCGGAGCTTAGCTTTAGTTTATCTTTTGCTTCATGTACTCTATTACCATTCAGAGACATCCGTATATATCGTTGTTGGTTTATTTGCACTCCATGTATGTAGTTTGGCTCTATGCTATGATACCAGGTCTTGGGGTTTGGTTTAGTTTCCGCATATGTATATATTTATAGTCCTTTTATCTGTTCTCTTCGTCTTGTTCTCTTATTTGTTAGATAGTAGCCCATTACTAACTGTTCTGGGTTACAGGGATTGGTTCACCTACCGGGGGTTGTATGTGCCATCATGACTGAGAAATTAGGTCGTGATAACTTGGTATCAGAGCTTTAGGTTCACCGGTGTCATCGGTATAGGAGCCAATGTCTAGTAGAGTCCTACGGATCAGGGCAGAGACGTCCGTACTCAATATTTGGAAGGCTACAGTGGCATTCTAGGAAATTTGACTCTTTCATTGCTTCTGTGTCGTGCGTGGATCCCTTGAAGTTTCTGGAAATCTCATTTGTTCTACTTCATTCTTCCGCAGATGGTTCGTACGAGATCATTGGCATCAAGCAGAGATGAGCCTCCCGCTCCAGCACCAGCTAGAGCACCAGCCCCAGCACTAGCTCCAGCACCAGCTCCAGTACCAGCTCCAGTGCCCACTTCTGTGCCAGCTTCAGCCGCAGCTCAGTCTCCAGATATTCGGGGGTTACTATTACAGCTTTTGGGTATGATTGGAGAGCGGCCTTCTGAGGTGGCGCAGACACCCACTCAGGGGGCAGCCCTGGGTGCATAGAGATCAGGAGCGCAGCCTGCTACTATGGCTCCCCGTGCGGAGGTCATTCCGATTCCATCTGTTGCACAACCTCTTGCTTCTCGCCCAGTTATGATAGAGATAGAGCAGAAGGCGTTGGGTAGGTATTTTAGGTTAGCACCTCTGAGGTTTGCTGGTACTTCTGGACAGGATCCACATGAATGTATTACTACCTGTGAGGATATGTTGCATCATTTGGGTTTGTTGGAGACTCACGGGGTTGGTTATACTACCTATTAGTTGGAGGGCCCAGCGAAGTTATGGCGGAGGGCCCAGGTTGCTTGTAGACCACCATCGTCACGTCCTTTGACCTGGTTTGAGTTTTATGAGGCCTTTATGGCCAAGTTCCTACCTCAGAGTTATCGTGAGCGTCGCAGGGAGCAGTTTACTCACCTTATGCAGGGGTCTACGACTATCTCAGAGTATAAGACCCGTTTTCATCAGCTAGCACCGTTCGGAGATATGATCATTCCTATCGAGGCAAATAGGATTCGCAGATTTGTATGGGGGTTGAGGCCAGAGATCAGGCAGCCAGCTGAGATATTGATTGCCCATGGTCGGCCATTCCAGGCTATTGTAGACTATGCCCGCACTGTGGAGGACTTACAGCGACATGATCAGGGGTCCAGAGATAAGAGGCCTCAACATCATGGTGTCTATAGTGGTTCCAGATACGGTCGTAGAGGTCCTGGCCAGTGGAGCCGGAGTTATCAGCCACAACAGTACCAGGGTCAGTCCAGCCGACCGGTTCAGGCTTCCCTTCAGACGTTCGGTAGTACCCAGTTCGAGAAGGGTCAGAGCAGCCATCAGGGCTATAACGGCCAGTCTTCGAGGGGTACAGTTTCTGGGGCATCAGGTCGTGGTGGTCATACGAGATTTGCTGGTTCATCTAGACTGAGTAGGCCGTCAGGGGCTTGTTTTACTTGTGGTGTGATGGGTCATTTTGCTAGAGATTGCCCTCAGCAGGGTACAGTTCAGTTGGCCGAGCCTTTGCGAGTAGTTCAGCCCCTTGCTAGAGGGGGTGGTCATCAGAGTAGGGGTGGAGCTCCACGCGGCAGAGTAGGTGGTAGGGATGGCGGTCGGGCAGGTGGAGGTCGTCGTCAGTTTTACGCGGTCCCTAGGAGACCAGAGGCAGAGGCCTCAGATGCTGTGATTACAGGTACGATTTCTGTGTGCCATCAGTCTGCTATGGCTTTATTTGATCCTGGATCCACTTGTTCATATGTATCTGCCTACCTTGTGCCTTGTTTGGGGTTGGCTAGTGAGCCATTAACGTTCATGTTTTTGTTTCGACCCTAGTAGGAGATTCTTTAGTAGTGGATCGGATTGTGAGATCTTGTATGCTATCTATTGGTGATTCAGAGACTTGGGGTGATTTGATGATTCTTGATATGCTAGATTTTGATGTGATACTGGGCATGGACTAGTTATCCCCTCACCGTGTGGTTTTGGATTGTTATGCACAGACCATTACCATAGTTGTGCCCGGTGTATCCCCGGTTGTGTGGCAGGGTTTTGTTAGCCATGCGCCATCTAGGATCATCTCTTGTTTTCGAGCTAGGAAGTTGATTTCCTATGGGTGTTTATCTTATCTAGCATATGTCCGAGATGTTAGTGCTGACCCTACTTCTCCTGAGTCTGTTCCTATGGTTAGAGACTTCCTCGATGTGTTTCCTACCGACCTGCCAAGCCTTCCACCTGAGAGAGATATTGATTTCGCTATCGAGCTAGAGCCGGGCACTAGGCCCATTTCTATTTCCCCTTACCGTATGGCTCCTGCTGAGTTGAGGGAGCTTAAGGAGCAGCTCCAGGATCTGTTAGCTAAGGGGTTTATTAGACCTAGTGTGTCATCGTGGGGTGCTCTTGTTCTCTTCGTGAAGAAGAAGGATGGGTCGATGCGCATGTGTATTGATTATCGACAGCTGAATAGGGTGACAGTGAAGAATAAGTATCCGATGCCGAGGATTGATGATTTGTTTGACCAGCTTCAGGGTTCAGTCGTGTTTTCGAAGATTGATTTGAGGTCTGGCTACCATCAGTTGAGGATTAGGGCGGAGGACATCCCTAAGACAACATTCAGGACACATTATGGCCATTATGAGTTCCTGGTGATGTCTTTTGGGTTGACTAATGCCCCCGCAGCCTTTATGACTTGATGCACAGGGTTTTTGGCCCGTATTTGGACTCATTTGTGAAAGTTTTTATAGACGACATCTTGGTATACTCGCGTAGTAGAGATAAGCATGAGCAGCACTTGAGGGTTATACTCCAGACTTTGAGAGATCATCGGCTTTATGCCAAGTTCTCAAAGTGCGAGTTTTGGCTTGAGTCAGTTGCATTCCTAGGGCACGTGGTGTCTAAGGATGGGATTAGGGTTGATCCGGGAAAGATTTCAGCGGTTTGTGAGTGGCCTAGACCTACTACTGTTACTGAGGTTCGCAGCTTTATTGGGTTAGCAGGTTACTACAGACGGTTCATTGAGGGATTTTCTTCCATAGCAGCACCCTTGACTATGCTGACTAGGAAGGATGTCCCATTTCAGTGGTCGATCCAGTGTGAGGATAGCTTCCAGAGGCTTAAGGCCTTATTGACTTCAGCTCCAGTTTTGACTTTGCCGGTTGAGGGTCAGAGCTTCTCCGTGTATTGTGATGCTTCTGGGGTTGGTCTTGGTTGTGTGTTGATGCAGCAGGGTCGAGTAATAGCATATGCGTCGAGGCAGCTGAAGGTTCACGAGCGCAACTACCCCACTCATGACTTAGAGTTGGCGGCGGTAGTTTTCGCGCTTAAGATCTGGAGGCATTACCTATATGGAGTTCACTGTGATATCTTCACCGATCACCGTAGTCTTCAGTATATCACGAGTCAGCGAGAGTTGAACTCGAGACAGAGGAGATGGGTCGAGTTATTGAAGGACTATGACTTCACTATTCTGTATCATCCGGGCAAGGAAAACGTGGTAGCGGATGCCTTGAGTCGGAAGACAGTGAGTATGGGTAGCCTATCTTCTCTTTCAGTTTTAGAGCGACCGTTGGCCTTGGACATCCAGTCCTTGGCTAACCGTCTGGTTAGGCTTGACTTGTCGGATCCTAGCAGAGTTCTCGCCAGTATTGAGGTTCATTCTACTTTGATTGATCAGATTCAGAGCCGTCAGTTTGAGGATCAGCAGTTGTGTGACCTTCGTGATCGGGTTGTTCAGGGTGAGACCAGTCGGGCTACTCTAGATTCAGATGAGGTTCTGAGGTTTGATAGTCGCCTTTGTGTTCTGAGGATTAGTGATTTGATTCAGTTGATACTTCATGAGGCTCATTGTACTAGATACTCCATTCACCCTGGCACAACAAAGATGTATAGGGACTTGAGACAGCTATACTGGTGGAGTGGTATGAAGCAGGATATAGCGGAGTTTGTATCTTGGTGCTTGAACTGTCAGCAGGTTAAGTTCGAGCACATGAGACCTGGTGGTTTGATGCAGCGACTTCCCATTCCTGAGTGGAAGTGGGAAGGGATTACTATGGACTTCATTGTTGGTTTACCTCGTGCTTCTCATGGGTTTGATTCCATATGGGTGATTGTTGATAGGCTGACTAAGTCAGCACATTTCTTGCCAGTTCAGACTTCTTATGGCGCAGAGAGGTTAGCTCAGATCTACCTCCGTGAGATTGTTCGGTTGCACGGGGTCCCAGCTTCTATCATTTCAGACCGAGGCACTCAGTTCACATCTCAGTTCTGGAGGGCTATTCAGCGAGATTTGGTTACAGAGGTTCATCTTAGTACCGCTTTCCACCCTCAGATAGATGGCCAGTCCGAGAGGACCATTCAGATTCTGGAGGACATGCTTCGGGCATGTGTTCTTGACTTTGGAGGATCATGGGATCAGTTTGTTCCCTTGACAGAGTTTTCTTATAATAACAACTTCCATTCGAGTATCGGCATGGCAACTTTTGAGGCTTTGTATGGCAGGCATTGCAGATCACCGGTAGGTTGGTTTGATGGTTTTAGTGCTGGGCCACAGAGCACAAATTTTCTTCTAGATTCCTTAGACCGAGTCCGAGTGATTCAGGACATACTTCGGGCAGCTCAGAGCAGGCAGAAGAGTTATGATGATCGTCGGATTCGTGCCTTGGAGTTTAGTGTCAGTGACTTGGTGTTTCTCCGTGTATCGCCCATGAAGGGCGTGATGAGATTTCGTAGGCGGGGCAAGCTTAGCCCCAAGAACATTGGGCCGTTTGAGATTCTTCAGAGGGTTGGTAGCGTTGCCTATCAGCTAGCCTTGCCTCCGATGTTTTCAGCTATACATCCTGTATTTCATGTTTCGATGTTGCGTCGGTATGTCCCAGATGAGTATCATGTGTTACAGTGGGATTCAGTTCAGTTAGGTGAGGGTTTAGCCTTTGTTGAGGAGCCGACAGCTATTTTTGCCTGAGATGTCAGGAGATTGAGGTCTCGAGAGATCCCGGTGGTTAAGGTTCAGTGGAGGCAGCGTCCAGTCTAGGAGGCTACCTGGGAGATCGAGAGAGATATGCGAGATCAATATCCACAGCTATTTTAGCCTTCAGGTACCCCCCTTTACCTTGACTTTCGAGGACGAAAGTCCTTTTTAGTAGTGGATGATGTAATGACCCTTCCGGTTATTTCCACGTATACGTTTTCCTTGAACCGTTAGAGTTTGTTTGTAGCGGCCCCAAGTCACTTAAGGCTCGTCAGGACCGGTATTTCGGTGTCGGGTCCATTTGTTTGGTCGCATTATAAGTTATCGTAAGTTCTTTAATAAATTTTCTGAACTTTGGGTAACATGTCTCGGAGCTTTTATCTCAATATATAAAGAGTTAGAAGTCCCCCGAAATACCAAATCGAAGGTCTACGAGTCTAGTTTCTAACTCACAAAACCTCACATCCAACTGATCTCGGAGTAAAAAGTTATGAATGTTTTACCGCGGACTGTCTGGCAGAAAACGGGTTGCGAACCGGGTCGCGAACCGGGCCGGGTTAAACTCGATTTAAGCCTCAACTTCACGTCTTAAAATGCCATTTCAGTTCCGAAACAGTGAGAAAACAAAAGGGAGGGTTCCAAGAGAGTTCTTTAGTATCTAAATCGTGCGATGGTGAGTTGTAAACTTAAATTTAAGAATTTTATTAACATCGCGTGTATTTGAAAATATTTTATTTAAAAGTCGAATGTGGAAGAAAATTATATTATTATTACCTTTTCAAAATATTTTAAAGGTTTATGGAAAATATTTTTGATACGATATAATTGTATATGTATTTATTTTATAGGGTTTTTATACATTATAATATTTTAACGGAGATAGTAAATTTAGTTATGTTAAAAGTTATTATTATAATATAGTAGGTTTTATTCGAAATAATTTTCTATGAATTATGGTATATTTAAAAAGTTATATTTATTATACCACGAATTTATGTAATCCCAAATTTATGTATAATGAGGTTGAAAAGAGAGGGATGGTGTGATACTTCCACGTGGTGGGAAGTGAGAATGTGGTGTCAATATATATCACTGATGAGTGGCACCATTTTGGTCCAATTGATCATTTTTTTTCATTTATTCTAACTAGCAAATATTTTAGCTAGCACTTGGTAGTCGGCTATAGTAGTAATATAGGATTGAACTTTAACAACTTTTGGGGATTCCTTTTTTTCTCCCTTGAAAATTTATCTCTCACTTAAAAAGGAAATCGTGGATGAACCATTTTGGCGATTTAGTTAATAATTGATAAACGTCAATTATCTACATCAAGTTATTCAAGCTTAAATCCAATTCTGATTTAGTTTTGGATTTTCTCGGAAGTGGTTCAAGCTTGGACATCATCTTAGTAGCTTGTCATCGGACGACAGGTAGGTTACGGTTTATTTTCCCTAGACTCCACATATATAGAATAAAATTGTATTAATGGGCATCCTTGGTTTTGTTTATTAGGTTGGTACCACAGACTTCGACCGCTTTATTCATGTCCGCCTTCTTTTGTTTCTCCGTTGCTTGTATTATTTGCCGATATATTTTATTTACCCTTGTGGTCCTGTGAGACCTTGTTGACTCTGGAACATAGAAGGTGGGATTTTGGGAATGTCCGCGAGTCCCGGGCATAGAATTATCCTTCTAGGCTGGTTATGCTTGCTGAGTAGCTGTGGGCCTGTGCAGGGTCGATAGGTTGATTGTGAGTTGCTGGGCAACTATTGTGTGTGATCATACAATTTCCATGCATATAAAGAGGTTTTATCCATGTTTTACTATGGTTTTGGCTTCGGGTCTACTGGCACAATTTTTAAACCTTGTATGGCCCCGAGGGCCCCTTTTTTATGGAAATAATTTGGAAATGGTTTGATTTAACTTGTGAATATTTCTGGATAAAGGAAAGTAAAATTATGTTTAAAATCATCAGTTTTACGATTATCGCTAGACTCGGTGGGGCCGGGGTGCTAGTTGAGTTTTCTTGTTACTTGAGATGATTTTTAGCCTCGGTCGGACCGAGCACCTGAGATGACTTTTTACGGTTTAGACCCGATTATTCCCGGGCAACCTTGGAGGGGTTTTTGAAATATTTTTCTACTACTTTAGTCCTGGACAGGGTCTGGGCATGCATATTCGAGACTGGGTCTCTATCTTGATACCGGACTTGCTTCTGGGTGACATGCTTTGATACTGAGTTTTAGTATGGGGTCTGGGACCTCCATGTACCTTGCCATCCGGGCCTGGGGCTTTGGGCTGCGTGTGCCGGAGGAAGGGTATATGGCAGAGTAGAGGTATACGGGCAGTGTCCTTCCATGGAACCTACCTGCTAGGCCGGATCGGCGCCGGAGGAGGTACATACAGAGATACCATTTCACTTGAGATCTTCTTGCATCATATCATTCATTGTTTGAGGCTCCACCCTTGTTTGTTGTTTGTTGATTGTACGCTCCGGTAGTATGGGATGCCGGAGGGTTTGTTTTCACTTGTTTGTGTTCCTCGGTTGTATGGGCGCCGGGGGACTGTAGGTAGACTTTTGCTATTTACTTACAGAATTGTTCCCTGTTACAGTTAAGTATGAAATTGGTTACTGCTAGACTGTTTGTTTCTGGATTTGAGATTGTTATGATTAGCTGAGTTTGATTCATGTCTCTGAGCATGCCTATCATTACTCTTTCTCTCTTCTTCTTACAACTTGAGGTTACCGGTATACCGTCCATTTCGTAAACTTATTTTGTATATACTATTATTGCAAGGACCCCAGGTGCGTTGTTTCTTACTTTCACCTGTGCCTATGGTGTGTATATTCTGCTTACTAGCCTCACATGTGGTTCTGTTGATTTCCCTCTAGGCTATTTCCTGTGTACCCTTCGTTGATTTCTTTGACTGCTTGCTTCTATTCTGTCTGTTACTACGTTTTTATCTTATATGTGCCCAGTCGGCCTATGATACCTACTGGGTACCTTATGCTTCGCATTTGGTGCTCACCCCTACGCCCTGCATCTTTGGGTGCAGATCCTAGCGTGGGCCATCGCTGTTAGATCGTTGTGATTCGTGCTTGGAGATCTGTTAGGGACTACTTCAGACTGAGGGTGAGCTCTTGGCGATCGGAGCTTAGCTTTAGTTTATCTTTTGCTTCATGTACTCTATTACCATTCAGAGCCATCTGTTTATATCGTTTTTGGTTTATTTGCACTCCATGTATGTAGTTTGGCTCTATACTATGATACCAGGTCTTGGGGTTTGGTTTAGTGTCCGCATATGTATATATTTATAGTCCTTTTATCTGTTCTCTTCGTCTTGTTCTCTTATTTGTTAGATAGTAGCCCATTACTAACTGTTCTGGGCTACGGGGATAGGTTCACCTACCAGGGGTTGTAGGTGCCATCATGACCGAGAAATTGGGTCGTGACGAACTCAAAGCCAGAAATGAAGAAGTGCACGACGATCACCACACTCCAAGGTGTGCATGCCCAGAATTTATAGAGAATATGCCCATGGAAAAGGCTCCAACCAACCTGCCAATCATAAGAACAAATGTGGAAACAAAGTGGCGGATTAACGGGCTTCAAGAGATAAAACTTACCAATTACGTTGGAGGAAAGATCACAAGCAATAATTATGCACCCCATACCGAGAATTGACCAAATACTGAGCTGGGATGAGTTTAAAGCAATAACAATGGAGGATTTCATATTTTGAATGAAAGAGATGAAGTCCACAATTATTTATACTGCTAGGGGTCCTTCATCGCGATCGCGAAGGGACCCCTTACGGTCGTGAAGACCACACTGGCTAGACTATCATGATAGCGAAGGCTAGCCACGCGGTCGTGAAGAACAACAGGGAAGAAACTTTATCGCGATCGCAAAAGTCGATCACGCGATTGTGATAGGCAATCACGCGATCATGAAGAACAAGAGTCCAGGTGCTTTATCGCTATCGCGAGGGTAGGTTCTCGCGATTGCGATTAACGCTTGATGCCTCCACCTGCAACAAAAAAAGTCTGCAACTTTCCAAAACTCAACGGGGTCTTTCGAGCACAATCAAAAACCCATATTCAAAAACTAATAAAGCTAACAGTGTGGAAATGATTTTCCAGACTCAATAGAATAGATGAAACTTCCGTACGAGGTTGTTTCGGAGGAATTTTGACCCAAGTCAACACTAACCAACACAGAACCAAATACCCAAAATGAGCCCGGCTCACCCAGAACCTGAACCAATCATCTACCTAACCCAAACTCAACATTGCAGAGCTGATGGAATCATTAGATTTTGAATATGATGCTCCGATCATCGAAAGATTACCCAAGTTACACTTACAACTCCAAATGGCCTGAAAATAGAAAAAGCAATACAAAACTCACACCGAAAGTTCTCAGGCCATGATTTAATGTCAAACTAGACCAAACTGAATGCTTCGGAGCTAACAAAACTATCAGAATTCAATTCCAAGCATGTTAGCCAAGAATGTTGACTAAAGTCAATGATATCCTAAGTTAAATCTCTAAAATAGGCAAAAGGCCAAAACAACCAAATGGACGACCAGGGCACCAAGTTACCGGTCCCAACAAGCCATAATGGCTTGGGGTCGCTACAGGAAAGCTCTACAGTTCAATGAATGTGTAAATGCAAAGATGACCGGAAGGGTTATCACAACATCCACTACTAAAAAGACTTTCATCCTTGAAAGTTAAGAAGAATGGAGTACCTGAAGGCTCAAACAACTGCGGATACTAAGCACGCAACTCACTCTCAGTCTCCTAAGTAACCTCCTCAACTTGATGATGCCTCCACTTAACTTTCACAACCAGAATCTCCCTAGATCTCAATCTCTTGATATCTCTGGCCAGGATAGATATGGGCTCCTCAACAAAGGATAACTCTCATCTATCTGAACCGAATACCACTGTAACACCTGAGACTTATCTGGAACATAATGGCATAATATCGAGACATGAAAAATGGGATGCACTGCTAAAAACATCAGGGGCAGAGCTAATATGTAGGTCACACTACCAACCCTCTAGAGAATCTCAAATGGCCCAATGAACCTGGGGCTAAGCTTGCCCCGCTAACCCAATCTCATCACGCCCTTCATGAGTGATACTTGAAGGAATACCAAGTCCCCAACACAGAACTCCAAGGTACAAAGTCTACAATCAGTGTAGCTCTTTTGCCTACTTTAGGCTGCTCTAAGTCTATCCTTAATTAAATGGACTCGGTCCAAGGCATCTCTAAGAAAATCTATACTCTGCGATCTCGACTCTAAACCATCAAACCAACCAATCAGCGATTTGTAATGCCTACCATACAAGGCCTCGAAAGGTGCCATGTCGATGCTCGAATGAAAGCTATTATTAAAAGAAAACTCGGCCAAAGCCGCAAACTGATCCCATGAACCTCTAAAGTCAAGAATACATGCCCGAAGCATGTCCTCAAGGACCTGAATAGTCCTCTCAGACTTGCCATCTATCTGAGGGTGAAAAGCAGTACAAATCTGAAACTCTGTACTCAAATCCTTCTTTATAGCTCTCCAGAACTGAGTTGTGAACTGAGTGTCGTGGTCTATAATGATAGAATATGGGACCCCGTGCAACCGAACAATATTACAAATGTATATCTGAGCTAACCTCTCAGCACCGTGAAAGTTACAACTGATAAGAAATGGGCTGACTTAGCCAGCCGATCCATAATCACCCAAATGAAATCAAAACTTTGAGAAGTACGAGGTAAGCCAACCACGAAGTCCATAGTAATGCCTTCCCACTTCCACTCAGGAATGGGAAGTCGCTACATGAAACTACTTGGTCTCATGTTCTCGAACTTCACCTGCTGGGAGTTTAAGTATCGAGATACAAACTCTGCTACATCCCTCTTCATATCACTCCACCAGTAAAGTTCTCTCTCAGGTGAAAGGCCTAGCAGGTCTTTAGGAAATACATCTAAGAAGTCTCTAACCACAGGAACAGACTCAAGAAATAAAGGGTTAGCACTAGTATCTTAGACATATGCTAGATAAGCTAAACACCTATGGGAAATCAACTTCCTAGATCAAAGACAAGAGATTATCCCAGACGGCGTGCGCTGACAGAACCCTGCCACACAACCGGGGATACACCAGGAACGACGATGGTAACAGTCTTGGCATAACAATCCAAAACTGCATAGTGAGGGGATAACCAGTCCATCCCTAGTATCACATCAAAATATAACATATCAAGTATCATCAAATCACCCCAAGTCTCCAAATTACCAATAGATATCATCTAAGATCTCATAATCTGATCCACTACTAAAGAATCTCCTACTGGGGTCGAAACAAAAGTAGGAACAGATAACGGCTCACTAGCCAACCCCAAACGAGGCACAAAGTAGGTAGATACATATGAACATATATATCCAAGATCAAATAAAGCCATAGTGGACTGATGGCACCCAAAAATTGTACCTGCAATCATAGCATCGAGGCCTCTGCCTCTGGTCACCTAGGGACCGTATAAAACTAGCGACGACCTCCACCTGCTTGATCGCCATCCCTTCTACCTGCTCTGCCACATGGGGAACCACCCCTAGCCTTACCACAATCCCCTCTGGCTGGAGGCTGAACTGCTCATAAAGGCTCGGCCATCTGAGAGGCTGATTGAACTCTACCCCGTTGGGGAAAATCTCTAGCATAGTGACCAACAACACCACACTCATAATAAGGCCCTGACGGCCTGAACTAACGAGATGGACCAACAGAACCTGAATGGCCACCATCAACTGATGCCCCAGACGCTGCACCCCGCAAAGACTGACCTAACTCGAATTGAAAACTACCACAAGTCTGAAGTGAAGCCTAAACCGGTCAGTGGGACTGACCCTGGTGCTGCTGTGGATGATAACCCCGGCCCCACTATCTTGAACCTCTACCACTCTATCTGGAACCGCTGTAGCCACCATGATAACAAGGACTCTTATCTCTAGCCCCCTGATCAAGTCGATGCAAGTCCTCCACAGTACGTGCATAGTCTGCAATAGCCTAAAATGATCGACCACTAGAAACCAATATCTTAGCTGGCTGTCTAAGCTCTATCCGCAATGCCCAAACAAACCTGTGAATCCTGTTTGGATCACTAGGAATGATCATAGCTCCAAATGGAGCAAGCTGATGGAAAAGGGTCTCATACTCAGATACAGACATAGATACCTGCATAATCCTGGTGAACTGCTCTCGGCAACGCTCACGATCACTCTAAAGTAAGAACTTGTCCATGAAGGCCTCATAAAACTCAGACCAAGGCATCAAAGGTAATGTAGAAGTTCTACAAACAACCTGTGCCCTCCATCATAACTTCACTGGACCTTCTAGCTGATACATAGTATATCCAACCCCGTGAGTCTCTAGCAAACCCAGATGGTGTAACATCTCTTCAAAGGTAGTAATGAAGTCATGTGGGTCCTATCCTGATGTACCAACAAACCACAGTGGTGCCAATCTCAGAAATCTACTCAAGGCCTTCTACTCCACATTTGTCATAGCTGGGTGAGGAGCAAGAGGTTGTGCAACCACTGGAACCAAAATAACCTCAGCACGAGGAACCGCAGTAGCAGGCTGCGCTCCTGAACTTGGTGCACCCAGGGCTACCCCCTGAGAAGATGTTTGTTCTACCTCAGAAGGTCTCTACCTAATCATACCCAAAAGATAAATTAGTAAACCCCGAATCATCGAAGACCGAGCTGGGGCTGAAGCTGGCACAGAAGCTAGTGCTGGAACTAGTGGTGCATGCATTGTCCCTGAGTCCATATGTTGTGGCTCAGGAATGAACTCTGGCTTATCTCAACGCTAGCAGCTCTAGCAGGTGCTGCTATTTTGGGATGACCTCTAGCCGTACCCTTGCAACCACCCCGGCCCCTAACTGGAGTCGAAGATGCAGGGGTCGAAGGCTTTCCTTTAGCCAAAAGTCGAAGATCTTATATGAACCATATGTGGAAGAGTGAACCAGAATAAGTGAGATTTCCAGAAATCTTCAAGGATACTACGCACGAGATAGAAATAAGAAAAGTCCATTTTTCCTAAGATGTCACTATAGCCTCCCAAAGATTGAGTACGGACGTCTCTACCCCGATCAACAGGACTCTACTAGACATTGGCTCATATACCGATGACACCGGTGAACATAGAGCTCTAATACCAAGCTGTCACGACACAATTTCTCAATCATGATGGCACCTAAAAACTCCAGTAGGTGAACCAATCCTCGTAGCCCGGAATTGTCAGTAGTGGGCTACTATCGAACAAGTTAAGTGGAAGAATAGTTTAATAAGGGAAAGAAAGGGAACAAGATGAAGAAAATAGATAACAAGAATATATGCATACATATGCAGAAGCTAAACCAAACCCAAAACCTGGTATCATAGTATAGAGCCGAATCTACATGCAAGGAGTACGAAAGGATACAAAAATAATATATACATAATGTCTCCGATTAGTAATAGAGTACATAAAGCAAAATATAAACTAAAAGCTAAGCTCCAGTCGCCAAGAGCTCACCTTCAGTCTGGATAGTCAAAAATCTCCAAGCATGACCCACAGTGATCTAGCGGCGATGTCCCACACTAGGATCTGCACCACAAGATACAGAGTGTAGTATAAGTACCAATTGCAAAGCAACTGGTACCCATTAGGTATTATAGGCCGACTGGGCATATATAAGATAAAAGAGCAGTAAAGAACATAATAGAAAATAGATAGTCACGAAAGGTAACGAATAAGTACACGGAAACTAGCCCAAAGGGAAGACATTAAAAAGCAACATATAAGGCTAGCAAGTAGAATATATACGCAATAGGCACATGTGAAAGTAAGAAATGTCGCACCTGGGATCCTCACAATAATAGTATATAGTAAGTTTAGAAGTGGACGGTATACTGGTAACCTCAAGTACAAGGGCAGGGAGGAGAAGAATAAAGATAGGCATGCTCAGGAAAATAGGAATAAATAACTAACTTAATCATACCAAACTCAAGCCAAGAACTAACAACCTCTCAGTATCCAATCTCATATATATAACCATGATAGGGTGTAGTATAGTCATAAAGTAACAAGCGTCTACTTATAGTCCCTCGGCCACCCATATAACCGAGGAACACAATCAAGTGAAAACAAACCCTCCGGCCGCCCATACAATTTGAGCGCACACTCAAAAAATAACAAAAAAGGGTGGAACCTCACACAAATTAATGATATGATATGATGTGCCAAACTAAGTGTAACCACAGTGTCAGTAGGTTACCCCCTCCGGTGCCCCAAAGGTTCAATAAAGGCGGGAACTATGGAAGGACTTATCCCAAGTACATCTACTCCGTCGTACACCCCTACCTTCGATCACCCTTTTTCCCGTAGCACTTGGTCCGAAATTAAACGGTCCCTGGAGGTCTACTCGTAGACCACATACTACGCTCTAACCTCAAAATATCAGTCCGGAGTGCCCCTGGATCTAACTAGTACTCAATGCTCAAAATGCATGCCTGAATTCTATCCGAGTGTAAATCAATGAAATAAGTCTCATAAACCCCCTTCAAGGGTGCCCGGGCGTATCTGGGTCAAAAACAATAGTAAATCAAGTCCACTGCTTCACTTTACCAAGGCTAATATTATTTCTAATCCTTAATAGGGTAAATCTAGCACCTCTGTCCAATCGGGTCTAACATATAATAGGAAAATGTAACAAATATTTCTTTTAACCTTTCTTATCCCAAGAAGATCCATTAAGATGATACCCAACCATTCATAATCAATTTTATAGAAAATAGGCCTCACGGGCCATGCAAGGTTTAGAAATCATCAATCGATGGCCCAAAGCCAAAACCGTGGTAAAATCATGAAAAAAATACTTTTATGTGCATGATGATGGCATGCTCAATCACAATCAATAGCCTAACGGCTCATAATCAACATATTGGCCCTGCACAGGCTCCAATCATTCTACAACACAAATATACAGCTCTACAATAATAATAACGATGTACAGGACACACGGACATTCCCAATATCCCACCAAATATGTTCCAGAGTCTATAAAAGGCCACACAGGACCACAAGGGTGAACAGAGCATATAAAACAAATACTACACACATCGGAGGAAGAAAAGTAACTGGACATGAATAAGCGATCAAGGTCTGTGGTACAAACCTAGTAAACCCAACCCAAGGATGACCATTAGTATAATTTTATCCTATATATGTTGATTCTAAAGGGTTTTAAACTGTAACCTATGTGTCGTCTGATGACAAGCTGCTAGGACAATGATATCCAAGCCTGAACTGCTCCGAGAAATCCTGAATGATAATCAAACTATCGAAAACATAAATAATACATTAAAATGAGTCTAATAATACCCATATCACTATAAAGATAGCTGGGTTGAAATTCAGGTCATCGACAGGCCCATGGTCCCCGCAACCTGAAGCCAAAAATAAAGAAGGGCACAACGATCACCACACTCCAAGGTGTGCATGCCCAGAATTTATAGAGAATTTGGCCATTGAAAATGCTCCAACCAACCAGCCAATCATAAGAAAAAATTAAGAAACAAAGTGGCGGATTAACGAGTTTCAAGCAGATAAAAATTACCAATTACGATGGAGGAGCGATCACAAGTAAGAATTATGCACCCCTACACCGAGAATTGACCAAATACTGAGCTGGGATGCGTTTAGAGCAACAACAATGGAGGATTTCATATTATGAATGAAAGAGATAAAGTCCATAATTATTTATACTACCAGGGGTCCTTCATCGCGATCGCGAAGGTACCCCTCGTGGTCGTGAGGACCATGCTGGCTAGACCATCATGATCGTGAAGGCTAGCCACGCGGTTGCGAAGAATAACAGGGAAGAGACTTCATCGTGATCATGACTGGCGATCACATAATCGCAAACAATAGGAGTCCAGGTGCTTTATCGCAGTCACGAGGGTGGGGGCTCGCAATGACGATTGAGGCTTGATGCCTGCACGGGCAATAGAAAAATTCCACAACTTTCCAAAACTTGACGGGGCTTTTCGGGCACAATCGGAAATAGATATTCAAAAACCAATAATGCTAACAGAGTGGAAACAACATTCCAGACTCAACAGAATTGATGAAACTTCCATACAAGGTCATTTAGGAGGAATGTTGACCCAAGTCAACACTAACCAACACGCAACTAAATACCTAAAATGAGCCTAGCTCACCCAGAACCCAAACCAATCATCTACCTAACCTAAACTCAATATTGCGGAGCTAATGGAATCGTCAAATTTCAAATCTGATGCTCTGATCATCGAAAGCTGACCCAAGTTACACTTCCAACTCCAAATGGCCTAAAAACATAAAAAGCAACACAAAACCCACACCAAAAGTTCTCATTCCTCGACTTAAGGTCCAACTAGACCAAACTCAATTCCGTGAAGCTAACAGAACTATCAGAATTCAATTCTGAGCATGTTATCAAAGAATGTTGACTAAAGTCAACGATATCCTAAGTTAAGGCTCCAAAATAGGCAAAAAGCCAAAACAACCAAACGAATGACCAGTGCACCAAACTACCAGTCCCAGTAAGCCATAAATGAGTTGGGGTCACTACAGGAAAGCTCTAATAGTGAAATGAATGGGTAAATGAAAAGATGATCGGAAGGGTCATCACATATGAGTGGTGTCTTAAATAATAACAAGGAGCATTAGGGAGGTGTGGTCACATGAATCAAATGATTTTCTTACCTTATCCCTAGCCAACATTGTAACCCGCAATCCCTTGGTGATTCCTAGCTTGGCTACCCTATATTAGTGCGATGTATATAAAAGGCAAACCTATGGTTCGACGTATGCGCACTTGAACTTCCTTGACAGAGTGAGAGTCTTCTTGGTTCTCTTATTATCCTTTTTTAAAAAAATTGCATGATTGTGAGTGGGATTCTCTCTTGTGGTAAGTGGCATCATGCACTCAAATTGAAACACGAAGTCTCTATTTCAATTGAGAGGAATGAATGAGACAAGTTGTATAGAGAATCTAGAGGCAAACCTTAACAGTCCATGCCAATGACTTGATAAGCTTAAATTTCTTGTTTTGAATGACAAAATTCCCTTGATTTTGAATGAGAAATGAAGTTCTTTTTGAAAAGGTTTTGAAATGACCAATTGCCTTAATATTGTGGTGGTTCAAATTGAAATGAGCTAAGTCTTTTTGTTTGAGTCGTATTGTTTATCCTTTTTCTTGATTTTTAGCGTAGATTAGTCTTTTGTGCCTTGATTGAGTCTAGAGCATAATTCATTCCTTTCCTTGTGAGTATCTTGCTTGAGGACAAGCAATAGTTCAACTTTGGAGGTTGTATAAGTCGGTAATCTACCAACTTATTAAGCCTTTATCCATGAATTATTGCTATGTTTTGAATAGATTTAGAGGTTCTTATGGCCTTTATTGGTGTCTATGCTCGTACTTGTGATCAAAGATGGAAAACAAGGAAATGGACCCAAAAAGAGATTAAAAGGAGTAAAGTGTGAAGTGATCAAAAAGGATGGAGATTTTGCCTTGAGATCCGGCACTTGTGCGACATGCACAAGCCTTGGTGCATTCTGCATCTCTCACCACATGTACCTTTAATAGACTGAAGAATCTATTATGAGGTGCGATTGTCGTGCGATGCACATAACTCATGGTGCGAACTGCACCTCTTTCGCACGAGATCTCCCAAGTCAGCTAAGTTACTAGTTCAACTAAAAAAGGTGTGCGACGCGCATATTCTAATATGCGAACCACACGTCGTGCCGCACACCACCCTAAGGGCATTTTAGTCTAGAAATTTAGTGACATTTTGGGAAAGTATTTAAACCAATTTTAGGCACAATTGTAAATACAATTCTTTAATTCTAAACACTCTTGAGTAATCTAAGCTTTGAGAACAAGTTTCCTCTCTAAGAACAAGTTTCACCAAGTTTTAACCCTAAAATTGGTGGTTGCAAACATTGATTTTCCTTACTTGGTTATGTTGTTGCTTGAAAGAGAATTTCATAACTTCGGATGTGAAATTAGTAGTGGAAACTTGGGGCTTCTATTAAAATTGAGTCTAGAAATAGCTCATATCAATTGAATCACCCATTTAAGGGTCTAAGCTAGAAATAATATGACCTCCATATGCTTTAGCTTGGTTATTTGTTGTTAAACTGATAGTGCTTTAATAGAGGTCGTTGGACATATGGTTGTTGATCGAGAGATAAACAACCATACTTAAAACCAAGGCTATCTATGTCAGCGAGAATTGGCATGAAAAGATAATCACCCTATCCCACACTACATCCCCATTGGATGCACATCCCTAGTCATCTACTCTCATTTGTATACCAGTTTTACTTTACTGTCTTGCTTGAATTGAGATTATTATGATAGAATGCCAATTCCCCCTAATCCTTTACTTTCATGTTTTAAACACTTACTCTCTTAGTGAAGTCATTTCATTACAATCATCATTGTGCTATCTACAAGTCTCTGTAGGTATGACCCCGACATCTGTTGGGTACTTATAAATGTGTTTTACTTGAAGATCACTGATACCTCCATCTTGGAGAGTACGTTTGAGCATTTATCAAGTGCTAATCTGTAAGCCACTGGCCCTAGAATCTCAAGAACCTCAAATGGTCCAATATACCGAGGGCTAAACTTACCCCTCTTGCAGAATCACATTACTCCCTTCATTGGTGACACCTTCAGCAATACCTGTTCACCAACTTGAAAAGCCATATCTCTTACCTTACGATCAGCATACTCTTCCTGCCTGCTTTGGGCTTCCAGCAACTTTTTTTTTAATCAAAGGACCCAGAGGGTCATTTATTAGAAACAAAAAGGGGCTGCTAGCACCTTGGTCTGAATTACCCTTACTTTTTCCTGAGTTTCCCTCACCAAGTCCACGCCAAAAGGTTTCACATCGCCTGCCTCAAACTACCCTATGGGTGATCTGTATACCCTCCCATACAATGCCTCAAATGGTTCCATATCAATACTGGCATGATAGATGTTGTTGTGTGAGAACACACATAATGGTAGAAACTGGTCCCAATGACCCCTGAAATCAATCACACATGCTCTCAGCATGTCCTGTAATACTTGGATGGTCCTCTCCGACTGATCGTCTATCTGAGGATGAAACATTAGGCTAAAAGTGAGTTGGGTGCCCAAATATTCGTGAAACTTACCCTAGAACATGAAAGTAAACTGCGAACCCCTGTGTGAGATGATGGAAAATGTCACCCCATGCAATCTCACAATATCCATAACATAAATCTTAGCCAACTGCTGTGAGTTATAGTCCACACTGACCAAAATGAAATGAGCTGACCTGGTCATCCTATCCATAATGACCCATATGAAGTCATATTTTCCCAAGGTTTTAGGAAGACCCACCAAAAAATCCATGGCTATCCTCTCCCACTTCCACTCGGGAATGGGCATTCTCTGAAGCAAACCTGCAGGCCTTTGGTGTTCATATTTAACCTGTTGATAGTTCTAACACTTAGAAACATAGCCAGTTATATCCTTTTTCATCCCAGGCCACCAATAGAGTCGCTTCAAATCCTGGTACATTTTAGTTATGCCTGGATGAATCGAATAACGTGAACCATGAACCTCTGCTAACACATTCTGGATCAAATCATCAACACGAGGAACACAAATCCTCCCCCTAAAGCTCATCACACTACTAGCATCCAACATGGCATCCCCGGACTCTCCAGATCACCTTTCTCTGAAGCTTGTTCAATTGTGCATCCTAAAACTGTTTGGCTTTTATTTCCTCAATAAACGTGGGTTTGACCTCAATATTTTTCAACATCCCACCCTGTTTTGAGATACCCAACTGTATGAATTTATGTACTAGTGCTCGAATCTCCCTAGACAAGGGTAGTGTGGATTCCCCAAAGCAAGCCAAACTTCCCATATGACCGTATTCTAGCTCAATGCGTATACCACCATATTAGCCTTACCCGAATAATATTGTATGGTCACATCATTGTCCTTCCAAAATACCATCCACCTTCTCTTCCTCAGGTTCAAATCCTTCTTAGTAAATACATGTTGCAAGATACGATGGTCTGTGAACACTTCGCACTTGACACCGTAAAGGTAGTGTCTCCAAATCTTTAGCGCAAAGACCACCGCTGCCAACTCCAAATCATGGGTTGCGTAATTCTTTTCATAGTTCTTCAACTTCGTTAAAGCATAACATATCACATTCTTGTCCTGCATTAACATAACACCCAAACCCGAATGTGAAGCATCATAATACACAATGAAATCCTTACCTTCAACCGACAATGATAGAATGGGAGCTCTGGTAAGAAGTGTTTTGAGCTTTTGAAATCTCTCCTCACACTTGTTAGACGCAAAAAAAGGTGCCTTCTTTGGAGTCAACCTTGTCAAATAAGTAGCAATGGACACAAAATCCATGACAAACCTGTGGTAGTAGCCTGCAAGTACCACAAAACTTCTAATCTCAGTGACCGAGCTCGGCCAAACCCAACTCTTAACAACCTCAATCTTTTAGGGATCCACCATCACTCTCTTTCTGACACCACATGCCCTAGGAAGGCAACCAAAGACAACCAAAATTCACACTTGGAAAACTTGGCATATAATTTCTGGTGCCTTAAATTATCCAAAATAATTCAAAGATGCTACGCATGCTCCTTCTTACTCTTGGAGTAAATCAGAATGTCATCTATGAAAACAATGACGAACGAATCCAGGTACAATTTGAAAACCCTTTTCATCAAGCTCATGAATGGTTCTGGCATATTTGGCAACCCAAATGAGATTACCAGGAACTCATAATGCCCATACCGTGTTTGAAATACCATCTTAGGGATATCCTCTGGCATGATCTTTAGCTGATGGTACCCTGACGTTAAGTCAATTTTTGAAAATACAGATGCACTCTGCAATTGGTCAACGAGGTCATCTATGCTAGGTAAGGGATACTTGTTTTAGATGGTGACCTTGTTCAGTTTTCTATAGTCCATACACATCCTCATACTACCATCTTTATTTTTCACAAATAAAACCAGAGCACCCCAAGGTGAAGCACTGGGATGAATAAAACCATTATCTAAAAGTTCCAAAAGATGAATCTTAAGTTCTCTCAACCCTACCAGAGCCATACAATAAGGAGGAATAGAGATTGGGCGAGTGCCCGACCTTAAGTTTATGCAAAATCAATGTCCTTATCCGAAGGAATGCCTGGAAAATCCGCTGGGAACACCTCCTAGAACTCAGAAATCACCAGAACTGACTCAATCAAAAGGGGCTCCCCACTAACATCCCACAAATGTGCTATGAAAGCCAAACAACCTGTAATACCCCAGAACTTCCACGCCCAGACTAAGCTCTGAAAACTAGTAGAAAATTAAAATTTTAGAAAAATTAAAGTTTCCAAGAACCATGGTTCATGACCACGGACCGTAGTTTAGAACTATGGTCCATCATCTCAAATCGTAGTCCCAAATCCAGTAGACCCCCAGATCAAGTCTCAGGAACCACGAGTCATACGACGGACCATAGTTTGGAACCACGATCCATCCTGTCACTCGTGGTTTCCCTTAATCAGAGGACCATAATTTCAGGGCTCAGGGACCACGAGTCAGACCACGGGCCATAGTACAGGACTACGGATCTGTCCTATTGACTCATGGAACCAGAACCTCAGAGACCCTTAGCCTTGTCCCAGGAATCATGGGTCACATGACGAATCGTCTTCCAAGAGTACTGTCCGTCCTATGGAGTCATAATTCCTGAGACCAGAGAACCCCTAAAACTCCTAGGTAGGGCCACGACTCAGATGACGGTCTGTCGTCTAGGAGTACGGTATGTCATTTCAAGTTGTGATCCTTGAGTTACAACATTGGCAGTTTTTCTTTTCAATTTCCCAAGGGTATTCCTAACTACTCTGAGCCTAGTTAATTAGTCAAAACTACCTAAAACCTTCATTATCCTAAATTTATCAGACTTAGAAAGAAAAGAAGAGAAAGAAGCGATAGTTTTCTCTCAAGAATAAGCAGAGGTCTTCATCAAGTTTAGCCCAAAAAATCCAAAGATTTCTCGGTAGATTTCTTCACCAGGTATGTGGGATTTCACTAGTGGGTTCCTTTCATCCATTATGTCCCTTGATTCCAGTCAGTATTCAGTTTGCCCCATGAATTTGTTCAGACCTAGGGTTCCAAAATCTTAGGGATTTATTGGAATTCATTTCCTACAACCTCTATAGTATTGACTACATGTTTCTTGGAGAATTAGTATAGTTCTATGTATAATGTTCAGAAACCCTAGTTTGTATACTTAAAGTACTTCATGAATTAAGATTACTAGGAAGATTAGTTATATGCTCATGCATCAAAATTCGAATGCCATATCACTCAATATATTTATATTGCATTATCAGTTGATTTCCAGTATTTTGAGCTATCCATCATTTCAGTACATTGTTGCTTATATTCAGTTGGGAGTAGACTTAGTATCGAGAAGACGAGGGGATGAAGGATTAGCTGTCAGTTTAGGCTAAGACCTTTAGTAGCAGCCCCCAAGTCCCAGAACTACGGCGCTACCATAGGTTTAGATGATTCATCTATTAGACTAGGTTATACCTCCTTACCCCTTGTGGACATCAGTAGTGGATTCACGTTAGACTTGTTCGTACCCTTGGCAAGGTATGAACACCCTTCCATCTAGGGTTACAGGTTGACCCCATAGTTAGCTCAGCTTGAGGTATGTCGGTTAATAGTATCTCCCACAGTCAGATTCATGTGCATTGACCATGTATTTAGTATATATTTATATATATTTTAGTAATCATCTTAACATGTTATATATTCATGATTTTTACTTGGTCATCATATCCAGTTTAGCTTCCAGTTATGTTCCAATATATCTTTTTCTATGCTCAGTTATTATGTTGTTTAGCTTAGCCTATATCACGCATGCTCAGTACATTCAAAGTACTGATGCATACTTCGGTGCTACATCACTTTATGATATAGGTTCAGGCGCTCAGCATCCAGACCACACTTAGATCGACTTCCAGTCCGTACTCAGCAATTTAGTGGTGAGTCCTCAGTAGTTCTAGGATGAGAGACATGCTTATATCTTCAGTATTTACTTTCAGTCTCAGATTTGTTAGAGTTAGATGGGGGCATGTCCCAGCAACTCCTATTCAGTTAGAAGACTTTCATACATATACTAGTTTCAACATTTTTTAGTATTGTTTTCCAGTCAGCACTAAACTATTTATATATTAAGACTTTTGGGTTCTTTCTTGCTTTCAGATAATGATCATTTTAGCTTCCGCATAATGCATGCTTTATTCTGATTTTCTATAGAAATGCCATGCCATGGGTTAGATTGGGGTCACTTATGACACTAAGAACCGTGTTGCATCAAGGGGATAGCTTCGGGGCATGACAAACTTGGTATCAGAGAATCAAGTTTAAGTGTCCTAGGATGTCTGAAAGCCACGCCGAGTAGGGTCTTCTTCATGGGTGTGAAGCACTCCACACTTATGGGGAAGAATCTATGATATGTCATTAGGAATAATTTCCATTCTTTCTTTTCCAACTTGTGCTATAAAGTATGAAATCTATTTAATATCCGTCTATTCTAACTCATGGTCTTCGCATTTTAGAAAAATGCCTCCCAGAAGCGCTAATGCTAGGAATCTGCCAGCAGCTCAAGCAGACCCATTGAACGAGCAGGTTATGCATGCTGAATTCAAGGCTGCTTTACAAGTGCTTGCTCAGGCCATGACCACCCAGGTTAATTAGCAGGCTGCGGCACCAGCTCCACCTCAGGTTAATACTGCTGCAGCCAGAATATGGGACTTCACTCGGATGAACCCTCCAGAGTTTCATAGGTCAAAGCCAGAAGAGGATCCCCAAGAGTTCTTAGAGGATGTTCAAAAAGTGAAAAGCATTAATGGTGTCACCCAAGTCGAGGGTGCAGACTTGGCCGCTTATCAGCTCAAAGGAGTGGCCTACACTTGGTACCAACATTTGAAGGAATCTCATTGTGCAAATGCAGGACCAGTGACTTGGGATCTTTTCAAGACTGCTTTTCTAGACCGGTTATTCCCACTAGAGCTCAGGGAAGACAAGGTTCAGGAGTTCATCAACCTGAAGGAGAATGACATGAGCATAAAGTATTATGCTCTGAAGTTCACTCAGCTACCTAAGCATGCTCCGACAATGGTATACAGCAGCTCCAGAAGGTCGCCCCACTAAGCAGGGTGCCTCATCTGGAACAAGCAGTGGTCATTGCCAGAATAGGTTATATGCCCTTCAGGCTCGACAGGACCAGAAGGATTCTCCTGATGTGGTCACGAGTACATTGCGATTCTTAAATACCAATGTTTATGCATTGTTAGATCTAGGGGCTACACTTTCATTTGTAACTCCTTATATAGCAGTAAATTTTGATGTTAGACAAGAAATTCTCCCAGAACCCTTCTCAGTCTCTACTCCAGTTAGTCACCCAGTTATAACTAGAAGGGTATACAAAAATTGCCGTATCACAGTTTCCCAGAAAGTCACTTCAGCAGATCTTGTAGAGTTAGAAATGGTAGATTTTGATATCATCCTAGGCATGGATTGGTTGCATTCCTGTTATGCCTCATTCAATTGTAGAACTAGGATCGTTCAGTTTCTGTTTCCTAACAAGCCAATCTTAGAGTGGAAGGGTAGTAATTAAGTGCCTACAGTTCGGTTTAGATCTTAACTTAAGTCCAGAAAAATTATTTCCAAAGAGTATATTTATAATCTTGTTCGGGTAAAGGATTCAAGCTCTGAGACCCCTACCCTGGAGTCAGTCCGAGTAGTGAATGAGTTTTTAGAAGTGTTGCCACCTTCCCGGAGTACCTCCCAAAAGGGAAATTAACTTTAGAATAGATCTCTTTCCAGATACCCAATCTATTTTGATTCCCCCTTACAGAATTGCTCCAATTGAGCTTAAGGAATTAAAGGAACAGTTGAAATACATTCTAGATAAGGGCTTTATCAGACCCAACATCTCTCCATGGGGTGCTCCAGTGTTGTTCGTGTGTAAGAAGGACGGTTCTCTCAGGATGTGCATTGACTACCGTTAGTTGAACAAAGTCATATCAAGAACAAATATCCTATCCCCAGGATTGATGACTTGTTCAACCAGCTTCAGTCAGCTAGTTGCTTTTCTAAGATAGACCTCAGATCCGGCTATCATCAACTCAGAGTCAGAGAAGTTACATCCTTAAGACAGCCTTCAGGACTCGGTATGGTCACTATGAATTTATAGTTATGTATTTTGGACTAACCAATGCTCCTGCAGCTTTCATGGACTTAATGAACAGGGTGTTCAAATAGTATTTGGACTTGTTCATCATTGTTTTCATTCATGATATCCTCATTTACTCTTGGAATGAGGAGGAACATGTGACTCATCTGAGGGTTGTTCTACTAACTCTCAAAGATCGCCAGCTATTCGCTAAGTTTAGCAAGTGTGAATTCTTGTTACAATCTATTACTTTCCTTGGTCATATGGTATACTGAGAAGGGATCCGTGTTGATTCTCAGAAAATTAAGGCAGTAAAGTACTGGCCCAGACCCACCTCTCCGACTGACATCAGAATTTTCTTGGGTTTGGCTGATTACTACCAGAGATTTGTTGAAGGATTTTCATCCATAGCTTCCCCATTGACCAAGTTGACTCATAAAAAGGTCAAGTTTCAGTGGTCAGATAAGTATGTGAAGTGTTTCTTAGAACTAAAAACCAGATTGACTACAGCTCCTGTCTTGACTATACCAGAAGATTCAGATGGTTATGTGGTTTATTGCATTGCGTCCAGAGTTAGCCTGGGTTGTGTTTTGATACAGTAGGGTAAGGTCATAGCTTATGCTTCCAGACAACTTAAGGTCCATGAAAAGAATTACCCGACTTATGACCTCGAGCTTGCAGCGGTTATGTTTGCCCTAAAGATCTACATACACTATTTGTATGGTATTCATGTTGATGTGTTCACAAATCATAAGAGCCTCTAGTATGTGTTCACCCAGAAAGAGTTGAATCTTTGTCAGAGGAGATGGCTTGAGTTCCTCAAGGATTATGATATGAATATGCTCTACCATCCGGGTAAGGCTAATGTAGTGGCTAATGTCATCAGCAGGTTGTCCATGGGTAGTGTGTCACATGTTGAGGAAGAGAAGAAAGAATTAGCTAGAGATGTTCATAGGCTTGCTCTCTTAGGAGTTTGCCTCACGGACATGCCAGATGATGGTGTGATAGTCCAAAATGGGTCAGAATCTTCATTGGTAGTGGAGGTTAAATAGAAACAGGATAGTGATCCTATATTGCTTCAACTGAAAGGTGTAGTTCATCAACAAAGAGTCGAGGTTTTCTCCGAAGGAGGAGATGGTGTGCTCCGTTACCAGGGTCACTTATGTGTTCCAAATATGGGTGAGTGGAGGCAGCAGATCCTTACCGAAGCCCATAATTCCAAATATTCTATTCATTCGGGTGCCACTTAGATGTACCATGATCTACAGTAAGTCTATTGGTGGAACGACATGAAGAGGGACATCACAGATTTCATTGCTAAGTGTCCCAAGTATTAGCAAGTTAAGGTGGAACATCAGAAACCAGGGGGTGTGACTCATGAGATTAGAATTCCTACTTGGATGTGGGAAGTGGTCAATATGGATTTCATTACGGGTTTACCTCGTACTCACAGGCAGCATGACTACATTTGGGTGATAGTGGACAAGGTTACTAAGTCAGCTTACTTCTTCGAACTCAAGACTACTGATTTAATAGAGGATTATGTCAGACTCTACATCAGCGAGATAGTGAGGTTTCATGGGGTTCCCTTGTATATCATCTCAGATAGAGGTCCTCAGTTTACATCGCACTTCTGGAGATCATTTTAGAAAGGTCTTAGTACTCAGGTGAATCTTCGTACAACTTTTTATCTGCAGACAGATGGTCAGGTAGAACATACCATTCAGACCTTAGAGGATATGTTGAGAGCTTGTGTGATTGACTTCAAGGGTAGTTGGGATGATCACCTGCCTCTCATAGAGTTTGCCTACAATAAAAACTTCCATTCCATCACTCTGATGGCCCCATATGAGGAACTCGGTGGGCATAGGTGTAGATCACTTGTTCGCTGGTTTGAAGTAGGTGAAGTAGCCTTGATGGGGCTAGATTTGGTTCATGAGGCTATGGAGAAAGTTCAGATCATCAGAGATAGACTAAAAATAGCTCAAAGTCCCCAGAAGTCTGATGCAGATGTTAAGAGAAGAGACTTAGAGTTTGAAATTAATGATTGGGTTTTCCTGAAAGTGTCACCTATGAAGGGAGTGATGAGATTTTGAAAGAAAGGGAAGCTCAGTCCTAGGTTTATAGGTCTTTCTAGAATCTTGAAAAGGGTTGGTAATGTGGCTTATGAGTTAGAGTTTCCAGCAAAACTAGCAGTGGTTCATCCAGTCTTTCACATCTCCTTGTTGAAGAAGTGTGTGAGTGATTCGGAATCAATAGTACCTTTGGAGAGTGTAGCTGTGAAGGATAGCCTCACCTATGAGGAGGTTCCAGTTGACATTATTGATCGTCAGGTTCGTAGGTTGAGAAAAAAAGAAGTCACTTCAGTGAAACTTTTGTGGAGGAATCAGTCCGTAGAGGGAACTACTTGGGAAGCAGAAGTAGCCATGATGTCCAAGTACCCTCACATCTTTCCCTCCGATTCAGTTTTAGCTTGAGGTAATAGTTCCTCTCTAGTCTCTCAGTTTACTCTTATGTAATTCAGTCTTAGTACCTTGTTCCCTTAGTTATGCTTACATTTAAGCCTGTTTGCATGTTCATGGAACTCAGTTCAGTTAGATATCAGTTTCTAGTACTCAATTTGAGGGGATTGCAACTCTTTCCCTCCATCCTCAGCTTGTTTAGTCTTCATTCGAGGAAGAATGATCCCAAGGGGGAGATATTGTAATACCCCAGAACTGGCACACCCAGACAAAGCTTAGAAAACCAGTAGAAAATAAAAATTTCAGAAAAATTTAAGTTTTAAAGAACCACGGACCGTAGTTTGGAACCACGGTCCGTCATCTCAAACCGTTGCCCCAAATCTAGTAGACCCCCTGTTCAAGTCTCAGGAACCACAAGTCATACCACGGACCATAGTTTGGAACCATAATCCATCCTGTGACTCATGGTTTCCCTTAATCAGAGGACCATCAATTCAAGGCTCAGGGACCACAAGTCAGACCACGAGCCGTAGTCTAGGACTACTGATCCATCCTGTTGACTCGTGGAACCAGAACCTCAGAGACTCTTAGCCCTTGTCCCAGGAATCACGGGTCACATGATGAACCATCTTCCTGGAGTATGGTCTATTTTGTGGAGTCATAATTCCTGAGACCAGAGAACACCTAAAAATCCTAGGTAGGGCCACGACACAGATGATGGTTCGTCATCTAAGAGTACGGTCCATCATTTCGACTTAGAAAGAAAAGAAGAGAAAGAAGCAATAGTTTTCTCCCAAGAACAAGCAGAGGTCTTCATCATGTTCATCCCCAAAAATCCAAGGATTTCACCATAGATGTTTTCACTAGGTATGTGGAATTTCACTAGTGGGTTCCTTTCACCCATTAGGTCCCTATATTACAGTCAGTCTTTAGTTTTCTCCATGAATTTGTTTAGACCTAGGGTTCCAAAATCTTAGGGATTTATTATAATTTAGTTCCTACAACCTCTATGGTATTGACTAAATGTTTCTTGGTGAATTAGTATAGTTCTATATACAATGTTCAGAAACCCTACTTTGTATACTTACAATACTTCATGAATTAATCTTACTAGGCATATTAATTATATGCTCATGAATCAGATTCGAATTCCATATCACTCAGTATATTTATGTTGCATTCTTAGTTGATTTCCAGTATTTTGAGATATTCATTATTTCAGTACATTGTTGCTTATATTCAGTTGGAAATAGACTTAGTATCGAGCGGACGAGAGGATGAAGGTTTAGCTATCAGTTTAGGCTAAGGCCTTTAGTATAAGTCCTAAAGTCCCAGAACTACGGTGCCACCATAGGTTTAGAGGAGTCAGCTATCAGACTAGGTTGTACCTCCTTGTCCCTTGTGGACATTAGTAGTGAATCCACGCCAGACTTGTTCGTACCCTTGGAAAGGTATGAACTCCCTTCCATCCAGGGTTACAGGTTGTCCCCATAGTTAGCTCAGCTTGGGGTATGTCGGTTAATAGTATCTCCCACAGTCAGATTTATGTGCATTGACCATATATTCAGTATATATTTATATATATTTCAGTAATGAGCTCAGCATGTTATATCTTTAGGATTTGTACTTGGTCATCGTATCTAGTTTAACTTCCACTTATGTTCCAATATATCTTTTTCTATGCTCAGTTATTATGTTGTTCAACTTAGCCTATATCTCGCATGCTCAGTACATTCAAAGTACTGACACATACTTCTGTGCTATATCATTTTATGATGTAGGTTTAGGAGCTCAGTATCAAGATCACACTTAGTTCGACTTCCAGTCCGTACTCAGCAGTTCAGTGGTAAATCCTCAGTAGTTCGAGGATGATAGATATGCTTATATCTTAAGTATTTAGTTTCAGTCTCAAATTTGTTAGAGTTAGCTGGGGGCATGTCCCAGCAACTCCTATTTAGTTAGAAGGCTTTCAAACATAGACTAGTTTCAGCAGTTGTTAGTATTGTTTTTCAGTCAGCACTAAATTATTTATATATTCAGACTTTTGGAATCTTCCTTTCTTTCAGATAATGAAGGTTTTAGCTTCCGCACAATGCCTGCTTTACTCTAATTTTGTATAGATATGTCATGTCGTTGGTTAGATTGGGGTCACTTGTGACACTAAGCACCGTGTCATATCCAGGGGGTAGCTTTGGGGCGTGACACAACCCCTTCCCACTAACTTTCTATCCCAAATGAAGGATAAAATCTTCGCCGGCTAAGTCCTGTATACACCTTCCCACTATAGCCTATCCTCTCCCAGAATCTCTAGAGTCACTATCTTGCCATTGCAATTCATTACAATATGATATGGAGATAGCCAGGTCATACCTAAAATAATATCAAAGTCTAGCATGTTCAGAATAACCAAATCTACCCAAGTCTGAAATCCCACAAAAACTATAGGGCAAGTACAATATACATGGGTTACTACCACAGACTCCCCAACCGGGGTAGAAACATGATGAGGGGAATCAAGGACATCATATAAAAAATCTAGACCCAATGCAAATTTCACAGAAACATATGAATAAATAGAACCTGGGTCAAACAAAACAAAAGCCATCCTGTCACAGACTAGAATTGTACCTATGATCACAGCATCTGACGCCTCAGCCTTAGACTTTCCTGGGAATGCTTAACAATGAGCCCGGTAATCTGAACAACTTTCTTGGCTGGCTGCAACACTTCCCTACCTGTGCCACCATTTCCTCTGTTTCCCCAGCCTCCCTGAAAGTTACCTCACCTACCCTGTGGATGACCCCTGGCATAGCCACCTCCACCTGCCAGAACCACAGCCTTAGACTGCTGTTAGTTCTGATTACTTGCCTTTCTGTGAGGGCACTCGCTTTTGAAGTAACCTAAATAACCAAAATAAAAGCATTCACGGTCAAGAGTAGGCATGCTAGTAGAAGTATAAGAATCTTTCTGGCCTCTAGGAGCTGAAAACTGATGACTAGCTCCCGGACGACCACCTGTAAAAGCTGGCAGGGCTGACTGAATAGGACGAGCAGAAAACATTTCTAGTTGTGACCCCTGGAGTACGAACTGCTGAAATTACTATTATTTCGAGACTTCTTAGCTAACACCTTAGCCTGTCTGACTTGCCTGACCCCCCTCAAGTTTCTTCACATAATCCGTCACTTCATTAATACTTTTTCTTGCGAAGGTCATATGCACAGACAACATCTGCAACTCAATATTTAGGCCCTTCACATATAGACGAATCCTCTCCTCCTTAGTACCCAGTAGCTGAGTAGAATAACATGACAAGGCATGAAATTTGGCCGCATAAGCTGAAACTGACATGTTACCCTGCTCAAGAGCCAAAAACTAATCCTTTTTACGATCCCTCAAGGTGCGAGGCACACACTTCTCCAAGAACAGAGCATGGAACTATGCCCAAGTCATTGGAGACAAAGCTAATGGTAGACATTCTACATGAGCTCTCCACCACTGTTTGGCATCACCCTGAAGCTGGAAAGTGATGAACTCTACCTTAAGTTGTTGCACAATGCCCATCTTATGCGGCCTCTCATAACAGTCTAGAATAAATTCGAAGGGATCTTCCTTCTTAGTATCCTGAAACACTAGAGGTTCTATTTTTAAGAACTTGGTCAGCATCTCATTTTCATTCCCAGTCATAATAGGACTTAGCATCAGACAGAAGAAGTCATCAGTACCCAACACCACATCCATCCTAGGAGTTGCTGCAACCGCTTGCAAGGTGCCCGTAACCTGATGTGTATTACCCATGAGGGTGGCTCCCGCACCTACCAGCCTACTCAGAAAAGCCCAAACTTGTTGAAATTCCTTGGGAGTTATAGGGGGAAGGCCTGCACCTCCATTTGGTGCCCCCTCCTCCTGTTCTGCACCCTCCTCAAGAACATCCTTAACTTCCTCCTTGACATAATCCTGTTGTGGGGGAGGGTTCCCTTCTCTTGATTTAGCATCTGCATGAGCTTCACCCCTAGCGGGTGCTGCTCTCCCTCTACCTCTACCTCTGCCCCTGCCCCTTCCCCTTCCTCACCCCCTGGCTACTGGTTCTGCCACCAGAATGACCGTTCTCACTCTGTTGCGCCTCATGTTAGCAATCTGCAGACAAACAAGTGAAAGAGGTTCGATGCCAATTTGTAGCACCAGATACCAATTGGAATCAAGTTATAGCATACATGAAGAAAGAAGAGATAGTATTCTAAACTCCTATAGCCTCAGGAAGAAAAGTACAGACTTCTCTGTACCATTCCATAAGACTCTACGATACTGACAAGATCAATGAACCTAGGGCTCATATACAATCTTTGTTATGATCCAACCCACCGCGAGTGGCACCCACCCAAAACCCACAAATGGGCGAACCAATTACCAACCCAACACTTAGTAACTCTAACAGCTCAAAACCAGTATTTCATTAACACAAACTATCGCTCATATCTAAACCATAAAACCTAATAATATCCTGTGAAATTACCCCTAGAACTAAAAGTCATCGAACTAAAATATCTACCAATTGTCTAGAAATAGGGATGCAACCCCAAAATTAGAGAGTTAAGTCTGAAACAAATGGACTTATGCTAAACTGAAAGAAACCATAGTAGACCAAAAGAAGCAGCTCACCCTGGGGATTTGGAATGGTTGGGACTAAATTTTAGGTCGCATTGGATCCACTGGAATATGTCCTGTAATCACAAAAGGAAAGAAAGTGCAGAATCAGTACACAATCATAATGTACTGGTAGGATCATCAGCCAGCTCTAACAAACAATATATGAATAATAAACTATAACAAAGTAAAGCAGTACACACATGTAACAACAACCAGTAATATATCTATAGACTGTCAGTCTACCTTATAACTTATCAACCACATGAAACAGGTTCAACAACCATTTGGACAATGAACAACAACAATAAAACTTACCCCTTCTTACATCACCCGGACCAACTAAGGATCCCTAGACAAACACCTAAGTGTCAACATGCAATACCCGGTCCACCCTAGGACCAACCCCATATTTAAGTGTAACAACCCAGCCACTCAGGGACTAATATGCACACTCACAATTTCAAAAATAAACTCGGTCCACTCATAGAACTATTGAAAAAATACAATTTAATTCATACCAAGCATGGTACCAAGCTAACCAACATAGAACCTGTATCAAGCGTGGTACCCGAGCCAACTATTAGTATCCTATACCAGGTATGGTACCCATGCCAACCTATAGATATTTCATACTAGGCGTGGTACCGAGCCAAATGTCACAGAAAACCAATAGTAAACAATTAAGTGAACATAAACACATTTGTAAAGCCAACAAGCAATAACCAAGTTCATTTCAGATAATTGACACCCAAACATTTGGACATTTTTAACTTTATTCCCTAAGCATGCAAACAAATATATCACTAAGCTAAAGTTACATGAACATACATTACATTTGGTAAAACAATAACCATCACCTACCTCGAATAGCTTGGAAACCTTACTGGACCAGAGCCTTCCCATTTTCTAAAGCATATACTTGTTCTTGGTCTAAAAATAACTACTAATAACTACGATCAATCCAAATGGCCTAATAATACCTGGATTATACTCAAATTCTAATCCCCAGGCCAACCCATGATCATTCCACCTATCCCAGAGCTATCCCACCATCAATTCACCTAAAAACTACCATTTAATGGTTACATTAAGCAAATAATGGTGATTTAATAACGAATAAATGATAGTAATCATAACCCAAGAATTACACAACCTAGAATCCCCTTTTTCCCCAGATTCTATAGTCTTAGGTTAACCCAAACCTTCCCTCAAGCCCATAGTTAACGATTCTACTATGTAGGAAATATAGTACTAAGTTAGGGGAACAAAATCCTTACTTTTAGTACGAAATTTTGTGGAAAACTGCCTTGAAATTGCCAAAATTTCCTTAGCCCTTTCCCAAAACGTTCTTCAGAGATTCTGAACATTTTTGGAGAAGTTTCCACATTAATCTCAACTTATTCTGCTTTAGCAGTCTGTACATCTCTATAGCGATGCTGCCATAGCAAAACAAACTACTATGGCGGTGCTTACTTATGTTGACTTTTGCTGTAGCGGGAATTTCTCTGTTATAGCAGAAGCTGTTGTAGTAGTGTCAACCGTTATAACGGTTGACATGGGATAAAACCTCGAAGAATCCCCCAAAAGTGGCTATTTTACAACACACCTTAAAACTTGATGTTCAAGACTAACCCCTTCATATCAACCTTGATACCGGGAGTTTTACTCGCCCAAATTAACTTACGAAAAGTTCCCTAGACTCAAAGCCTTAGCTAACAGAAAAACTTGCTAGACCTAGGATATATTACCCAATCCTCACCCAGATTTTCCTAGACCATACCTCACTCAAAATCTGGCTGAGACTAGCCTAGTCCAAAATTTCCAATTCCCAAACTCAAAAATTTTCTAACCCGAAACATCACACGAATGATTTACCCATAACGATAGACCTGATTATTACACTACCCTAGTTGTTGACTCTGTGGTGGTGGATAGGTTTTTTTCACTAATCCTATTATATTTGTGGGGTGGAAGACTTTGGATGATTTGGTGATTCTAGACATGATGGATGTTGACATCATTATGGGGATGAGTTGGTTGTCTCTGCAATATGCTATACTGGACTATTATTCTAAGTCAATGATTGTCGCTATACATGGGCTAGATAAACTAGAGTGGGAGGGTAACTATAGTCATGCTCCTATAAAGTTTGTATTATTTTGTTGTGCTTAAAGTCTGATAGAAAGGGGGTATTTGGATTTCTTGGCTCATCTTTGGGACACTAAATCAATGGTCTCAGCTATCGAGTCAATCTCAATGGTGTGTGGGTTCTAAGAGGTATTTCCTATAGTTTTCCCGGCGTGCTACCCGATTGAGACATTGACTTTTGTATCGACTTAGAGTAAAATATGTATCCTATTTATTTTCCCCCTTATAGAATGACACCGGCTAAGTTGAGATAGCTTAAGGCTCATTTACAGGAGTTGTTGAGTAAAGGCTTCATTCATCTGAGTGCCTCCCTATGTGGTGCTTTAGTGTTGTTTGTTAAGAAGAAGGATGGTAGTTTACATATGTGCATACACTACCGATAGCTGAACAAAGTTATGATCCGAAACCAATATCCTCTTCCTCATATTGATGACTTGTTTGAACAGCTACAGGGTGCATCAATATTTTTTAAGATTGATCTAAGGTCCAAATACAATTATATGAAAATTCAACCTTTTGATATTCCAACGACTTCTTTTCGGACTAGGTACGAGCACTATAAGTTCCTTGTGATGTCTTGTGGGCTGTCTAATGCCCCAACTACTTTTATGAGTTTGATGAATGGGATATTTAAGCCCTATTTAGACTCATTCATTATTATGTTCATTGATGATATTATAGTGTATTCTAAGAGTGATGAGGAGCATAAAATTATCTTAGGATTATGTTAGGGTTGTTGAAGGAAAAGAAACTGTATAGAAAATTCTCAAAATGTGAATTTTGGTTGTCTTTTGTGTACTTTTTGGGGAATGTGGTTTCAAAAGAAGGGGTGATGGTAGACCCACAAAAAATTGGGGAAGTTAAGAATTGAGTTAGGCCCACTTTAGTGATTGAGGTTCGTAGCTTTGTTTGGTTAACTAGCTACTACCATAAATTTGTGAAAGATTTTGTATCCATTGCTACCGATCTGACCCGCTTGACTCAAAAAGAGGTACGTTTTGTTTGGTCAGATGAATGTGAGGAGAGCTTCCAAAAGCACAAGACTTTGTTAAATGTTGTTGTGATTATTGCCTTGCCTATAAAAAGGTAAGGACTTTAATGTAAATTATGATGCCTCACAGTCTAGTTTAGGAGTTGTGTTGATCCAAGAGAGAAATGTTATCGCTTATGCTTTGAGACAATTCAAAGTGCATGAGAAGAACTATCCTACTCGTGGTTGTTAGGGTGTTTGCTCTTAAGATTTGGAGACATTATCTGTATGGGGTGCATTGTGAAGTTTTCACAGACCACCATAGCTTGCAACATGTTTTAACTAAAAACGACTTGAACTTGAGGCAACAAAGAATGATAGAGCTACTCAAGTATTATGACATTACCATTCTATACCATCCAGGTAAGGATAATGTGGTAGCCGATACGTTAATAAGAAAGACTGAGAGTATTGGTAGCTTGGCCTATTTAAAGGCTACTAGATGTCCGTTGGCTAGGAATATTTAAGCTTTGCTAAGAGCTTCATGAGACTGGAAGTGTCTGGACGGGATTGATTGTTAGCATATGTTGAGGCAAGGTCCTATTTTCTTGACCAGATTAAGGAGAAGCAATTTGATGATGCAAAGTGGAGAATGATTTGTGATAAACTGTTGTGGGGTGAGGCCAAGGAGACCATGATTGATGATGAATGTGTTCTGCAAATAAAAGTGAAAGTTTTTGTGCCCTGTCCTGATGAGTTGATCCCTATGATTCTAGCTGACTTTTAGCATTCCAAGTATTCTATACATCCTGGTGTGACAAAGATGTATTAGATTTTGAGGAAACACTATTTGTAGGGTCGAATAAAGAGAGACATAGTCAATATTGTGGCTAAGTATCAGAACTGTCAGCAGGTGAAATAGGAGCACATGAAGCTTGGTGGCACTCTTCAGAGGATGCCCATTCCAGAATACAAGTAGGAGATAGTAGCCATGGATTTCGTGGTTGGCCTTCCGAAGACATTGGGTAAGAATGATTTGGTATGGGTTATTGTGGATAGATTAACAAAGTATATGAACTTCATTACTATTTAGGTGACTTACAATTTGGCTAAGATAGGAAAGATCTACCTTAAGAAAGTTGTTTGACTGCAGCAGGTGCCCATCTCCATTAGTTCTGATAGGGGTACTTATTTTACCTCTAACTTTTGGCAGAAGTTGCTTGAAGAGTTAGGTACTAGGCTGGACCTGAGTAAAACTTTTCATCCTCTGACTAACATGTAGTCTGAGCGTATGATTAAGATGTTAGAATACATGCTCTGAGTTTGTGTGATCTATTTTGGGGGTCACTGGGACAAGTATATATTGTTAGCTTAATTAGCTTATAATAAGAGTTACCACTGGAGCATCGATATGGATCCGCTTAAAGTGTTATATTGGTTGGTTTGATTCATTTGCATAAAGGGAATAAGGTACAATACTTCTGAGAGAGACTATGGAGAGGGTCAAGTTTATCTAAGAGAATATCCTAGTGGATTAAAGCTGGCAAAAGGAGTATGAAGATAGAAAGGTGAGAGACATGCACTTTATGGAAGGTGAGAAAGTATTGCTCAAAGTTTCACCCATGAAGGGTGTTATGTAGTTTGGGAAGCATGGCATATGCACATTCAACACCTGAAACTCATTATTTAGGCCCTTCACATATAGACGAATCCTCTCCTGTTCAGTACCCAGTAGCTGAGTAGCTTAACATGACAAGGCATGAAATTTGGCCTTATATGCTGAAACCTACATGTTACCCTACTCAACAGCCAGAAACTCATCCTTTTTACGATCCCTCAAGGTGCGAGGAACAAACTTCTCCAAGAACAGAGAATGGAACTATGCTCAAGTCATTGGAGACAAAGCTGATGGTTGACATTCTACATAAGCTCTCCACCACTGTTTGGCATCACCCTGAAGCTGGAAAGTGTCAAAATCTACCTCATGCTGCTGCACAATGCCCAGCTTATAAAGCCTCTCATAACAGTCTAGAATAAATTCGAAGGCATCTTCCTTCTCAGTACCCTAAAACACTAGAGGTTTCAATTTTAAGAACTTGGTCAACATCTCATGTTCATTCCCAGTCATAACAGGACCTTGCATCGGACGGAAGAAGTCATCAGTTATCGACACCGCATCTATACCTGATGTGTATTACCCATTAGGGTGGCTCCCGCACCTACCAGCCTACTCAGAAAAGCCCACACTTGCTGAAATGCCTTGGGCGTTATAGGGGGAAGGCTTGCACCTCCAGTTGGTGCCCCCTCTTTCTATTCTGCGCCCTTCTCAAGAACAACCTTAATTTCCTCCTTGACATAATCCTGTGGTAGGGGAGGGGTCTCTTCTCTTTATTCAGCAGCTGCATTAGCTTCACCCCCAGCGGGTGCTGTTCTCCATCTGCCTCTACCTCTGCCCCTTCCCCTTTCTCACCCCTTAGCTGCTGGTTCCGCCACTAAAACAACTGTTCTCACTCTGTTGCACCTCGTGTTAACCATCCGCAAAAAAAAGAGTGAAAGAGGTTAGATAGCAATTTGTATCACCAGATACCAATTGGAATCAAGTTATAGCATAAAGGAAGAAAGAAGAGATAGTTTCCTAAAGTCCTATAGCCTCACGAAGAAAAGTACAGAATTCTCTGTACTATTCCACAAGACTCTACTATACTCATTTTTGTACGAAAAGATCAACAAACCTAGGGCTCTGATACCATCTTTGTCATGATTCAACCCATCGCGAGTGGCACCCACTCGAAACCCCCGAATGAGCAAACCAGTTACCAACTCAACACTTAGTAAGTCTAATAGATGAAAACCAGTATTGCAGTAACATAAACTATCGCTCATATCTAAACCATAAAAGCTAATAATATCCTATGAAATTACCCCTAGAACTAAAAGTCATCATACTAAAATATCTACCAATTGTCTAGAAATGAGGATGCAACCCCAAAAATAGAGAGTTAAGTCTGAAACAAATGGACTAATGCCCAACTGAAAGAAACCATTGTAGACCAAAAGAAGCAGCTCACCCTTGGAATTTGGAATTATTGGGACTAAATCTGAGATCGCATTGGATCCACTGGAATATGTCCTGCACTCACAAAAGGAAAGCAAGTGCAGAATCAGTACAAAACTACAATGTACTAATAGGATCATCAGTCAGCTCCAACAAACAATATATGAATAATAAACTATAACCGAGTAAAACAGTACCAACATGTAACAAGAACCAGTAATATATCTACAGACTCTCAGTCTAACTTCTAACTTATCAACCACTTGAAACAGGTTCAACAACCATTTAGACAATGAACAACAACAATAACACTTACCCTTTCTTACATCATCAAGACCAACTGAGGATCCCTAGAGCAACACTTAAGTTTCAACATGCAATACCCGGTCCACCCCAGGACCAACCCCAGGACCAACCCCATATTTAAGTGTAACAACCCATACACTCAAGGACTAATATGCACAATCACAATTTCAAAAATCAACTCGGTCCACTCATGGAACTATTGATAAAATACAATCAATAATGTATAATTTAATTTGTACTAGGCATGATACCCGACCTAACCAACATAAAACCTGTATCAAGCGAGATATCTGAGCCAACCATTAGTATCCCATAGAAGTTACCCAAGACAACCAATAGATATTCCATACTAGACGTGGTACCGAGCCAACCAAATGTCACAGAAAACCAACAGTAAACAATTTAGTGAAAAGAAACACATTTGTAAAGCCAACAAGCAATAACCAAGTTCATTTTAGATAATTGACACCCAAACATTCGGACATTTATAACTTCATTCCCTAAGAATGCAAACACATATATCACTAAGCTAAAGTTACATGAACATACATTGCATTTGGTAAAACAATAACCATCACCTACCTCAAATGGCTTGGAAACCTTACTGGACCAGAGCTTTCCCATTTTCCGAAGCTTTTGCTTGTTCTTAGTCTAAAAATAATTATTAATAACTATGATCAATCCAAATGGCCTAATAATACTTGGATTATACTCAAATTCTAATCCCCAAGCCAACCCATGATCATTACACCTATCCCAGGGCTTTCCCACCATCAATTCACCTAAAAACTACCATTTAATGGTTACATTAAGCAAATAATGGTGATTTAATCACGGATAAGCGATTGCAATCATAACGCAAGAATTACACAACCTAGAATCCCATTTTTCCCTAGATTCTACATTCTTAGGTTAACCCAAACCTTCCCTCAAGCCCATAGTTAATGATTCTACTATGTAGAAAACATAGTACTAAGTTAGGGGAACAAAATCCTTCCCTTTAGGAAGAAATTTGGTGGAAAACCTCCTTGAAATTGCCAAAATTTCCTTAGCCCTTCCCCAAAATGTTCTTCAGAAATTCTGAACATTTTTGGAGAAGAGTTTCTACATTAATCTCAACTTATTCTATTGTAGCGGTCCGTACATCTCTATAGCGGTCCCACCATAGCAGAACAGACTGCTATGGCGGTTCTAACCAATGTTGGCTTTTTCTATAGCGAGAATTTCTCCATTATAGTAGAAGTTGCTATAGTAGTGTCAACTGTTATAGCGGTTGACATAGATAGAACCTCGAAGAATCCCCCAAAAGTGCCTATTTTACAACACACCTTAAAACTTGAAGTTTTGGACCAACCCCTTCATGTCAACCTTTATATCGGGAGTTTTACTCGCCTAAATTAACTTACGAAAAGTTCCCTAGACTGAAAGTATTAGCTAACAGAAAAACTAGCTAGACCTAGGATATATTACCCAATCCTCATCCAGATTTTCCTAGACCATACCTCACTCAAAATACGGCTGATACTAGCCTAGTTCAAAATTCTCATCTCCCAAACCCAAAAGTTTTCTAACTTGAAACTTCACACGAATGATTTAACCATAATAATAGATTCGATCGTTACACTACCCTAGTGGGTGACTCTGTGGTGGGGATAGTTTTTTTGCACTTGTATTGTTATATTTGCGGGGCGGAAGACTTTGGATGATTTTGTGATTCTAGACATGATGGATTTTTACATCATCATGGGAATGAGTTGGTTTTCTCTGCAACATGCTATACTGCACAATCATGCTAAGTCAATGATTATCGCGATCCCTGGGTTAGATAAACTAGAGTGGGAGGGTAACTATAGTCCTACTCCTATGAAGTTTGCATTATTTTGCTGTGCTTAGAGTCTGATAGGAAGGTGGTATTTGGATTTATTGGCTCATCATTGGGACACTTGTTCAGTGGTCTCAGCTATCGAGTCAATTTACATGGTGTGTGAGTTCCAAGAGGTATTTCCTATGGTTTGCCTGGCATACTACCCGATTGAGACAATGACTTTTATATTGACTTAGAGTCAAATATGTATCCTATTTCTTTTCCCCCTTATAAAATGGCACCTTCTAAGTTGAGAGAGCTTAAGGCTCAATTACAGATGTTGTTGAGAAAGGCTTCATTCATTTGAGTGCCTCTCTATGTGGTGCTCCAGTGTTGTTTGTTAAAAAGAAGGATGGTAGTTTACATATGTGCATAGACTACCGATAGCTGAACAAAGTTATGATCTGAAACCAATATCCTCTCCCTCATATTGATGACCTGTTTGACCAGTTGTATGGTGCATCAGTCTTTTTTAAGATTGATCTGAGGTATGAATACTATTATATGAAAAATTCAACCTTTTGATATTCCAAAGACTTTTTTCTAGACTAGGTACGAGCACTATGAGTTCCTTGTGATGTCTTTTGGGCTAACTAATGCTCCCACTACTTTTATGAGTTTGATGAATGAGATATTTAATCCCTATTTAGACTCATTCATTATTGTGTTCATTGATGATATTGTAGTGTATTATAAGAGTGATGAGGAGCATAAAACTATCTTAGGATTATATTTGGGTTGTTGAAGGAAAAGAAACTGTATGAAAAATTCTGAAAATGTGAATTCTGGTTGTCTTTTGTGTCCTTTTTGGGGAATGTGGTTTCGAAAGAAGGGGTGATGGTAGACCCAAAGAAAATTAGGAAAGTTAAGAATTGGGTTAGGCCCACTTTAGTGACCGAGGTTCGTAGCTTTGTTTGGTTAACTAGCTACTACCATAGATTTGTGAAATATTTTGTATCCATTGCCACCGATCTGACCCGCTTGACTCAGAATGAGGTACATTTTGTTTGGTCAGATGAATGTGAGGAGAGCTTTCAAAAGCTCAAGACTTTGTTAACTACTGTTGTGATTATTTCCTTTCCTATAGAAGGTAAGGACTTTAATGTAAATTATGATGCCTCATAGTCTAGTTTAGGAGTTGTGTGGATGCAGGAGAGAAATGTTATCGCTAATGATTTGAGACAACTAAAAGTGCATGAGAAGAACTATCCTACTCATGGCTACTGTGGTGTTTGCTCTCAAGATTTGGAGATATTATATGTATGGTGTGCATTGTGAAGTGTTCATAGACCACCATAGCTTTCAACATGTTTTAAATTAAAAAGATTTGAACTTGAGGCAGCAAAGAATGATAGAGCTACTCAAGTATTATGACATTACCATTTTGTACCATCTAGGTAAGGCTAATATGGTAGCCGATACCTTAATAAGAAAGACTGAGAGTATTGGTAGCTTGGCATATTTGAAGGCTACTATATGTCAGTTGGCTAGGGATATTTAAGCTCTAGCTAACAACTTCATGAGACTGAAAGTGTCTGGACGGGGTGGATTGTTAGCATATATTGAGGCAATGTCCTCTTTTTTTGACAAGAGTAAGGGGAAGCAATTTGATGATGCAAACTAGAGCATGATTCGTGATAAACTGTTGTGGAATGAGGCCAAGAAGGCTATGATTGATGATGAATATGTCCTGAAAATGAAAGGGAAAGTTTTTGTGCCCCATCTTGATGAGTTGATTCCTATGATTCTAGCTGAATTTTAGTATTCCTAGTATTCTATACATCCTGGTGTGACCAAAATGTATTACGATTTGAGGAAACACTATTTGTGGGGTCGAATAAAGAGAGACATAGTCAATATTGTGGCTAACTGTCAGAACTGTCAGGAAGTGAAATAGGAGCACAAGAAGCATGATGGCACTCTTCAAAGGATGCCCATTCCAGAATAGAAGTAGGAGATAATAGCCATGGATTTCGTGGTTGGCCTTCCCAAGACATTGGGTAAGGATTATTTGGTTTGGGTTATTGTTGATAGATTGACGAAGTATATGCTTTTTATTCCTATTCAGGTGACTTACAATGCAGCTAAGATAGGGAAGGTATACCTTAAGGAAGTTTTTTTACTGCAGCAGGTGCCCATCTCCATTAGTTCTAATAGGGGTACTCAGTTTACCTCTAACTTTTCACAGAAGTTGCATGAAGAGTTGGGTACTAGGTTGGACCTGAGTACAACTTTTCATCCTCAGACTAACACGTACTCTGAGCATATGATTAAGGTGTTATAATACATTCTCTGAGTTTGTGTGGTGGATTTTGGGTGTCATTGAGACAAGTATATATTGTTAGCTTAATTAGCTTATAATAAGAGTTATCACTGGAGCATCGATATGGCTCTACTTAAAGTGTTATATTGGTTGGTTTGATTCATTTGCGGTAAGGCAATGTAGTACATTCCTTTTGAGAGACTCTATGGAAAGGGTCAAGTTTATCTAAGAGAGGCTCCTAATGGATTAAAGCCAGCAAAAGGAGTATGGAGATAGAAAGGAGAGGGACATGCACTTCATGGAAGGTGAGCAAGTATTGCTCAAAGTTTCACCCATGAAGGGTGTTATGTAGTTTGGGAAGCGTGGCAAGTTGAGTCCAAGATATATTATTCCTTTTGAGATACTTCAGAGTGTGGGGCCAGTAGCGTATAGATTGGCATTACCTACGAGTTTGTCTGGAGTTCATCCCATATTTCATGTTTCCATGCTTATGAAGTACCACATAGATGGTGACTACATTATTCACTAGAATTCGTTCCTGTTGAATGAAAACCTCTCTTATAAAGAGAAGTCATTACCATTCTTGATAGAGATGTCCAAAAACTAAGGACTAAGGAGATTTCTTCTGTGAAGGTCTAGTGGAAGAACTGTCCTATTTAGGAGGCCACTTGGGAAACAGAAGCGGACATGCGAACCGAGTATCCACACTTGCTTGCTTATCTAGGTAATCCTTTCTTTCTCCTATTTTCTTCTTCTTATTGTTTGGGGAGAAATGATTGTTTTATTGGTATCCAATGTATTGACTTGTTTTGTCATTATAGTAATGTAAGAGCATAAGTACCTGTCTAGAAAAGTTCCTAAGATGTGAGTTGATAAAATCTCAAACTAGGGTGAGCTTTGATAAAAATCTAGTCTTTTGTACCTTAGTGGCGGTTGGGGTCTTATGGTTAGTTATATGATAGTGTGGTGTCTGTTTATGGATAGTCGACTATTCTAGGGTCCCATTGGAAGTTTTTTAATAGAAATTGGGTTCGTATAACTTCAGCTATGGTAGTTGCAACATCGAGGTTAATCTGTGACGTCTAGAAAATGAAGTGTGTTATGAAATGAGGGGTTTGGGATGTGGCATTTTGGAATTTGCAATTCACCATGATTGAAGGGCGTCTCATCATGATAAGTCACTATAGAGAGCTAATCCTCATCATAGTGACTCGCCATGATGAGATCCGGCTTGTCATTATGAATGACGGGGCAGATTACCTACACTTATTTCACTTTTTTGTGTTATTTCCCCATAAAATCCTCTTTCATTCTAGCGCTTGAAGAGGCGTATTTCTTAAGAACTAAGGCATTTTATTTTGTTTGAGGTAAATGACTCCATGAAACTCTTTATTTATCAATCAATAATCGTTGTATGACCTTTAGATTGAAAATTAATGGTGGAATTCTTGAGTTTGAGCCGTAAAAGCATGAGACTTGGGGAAAGACCCTATGGATAGGTGCAATTTCATGTAGAATCGATCCTAGGATGTGTTTTTATGGTTCCTAGCATGAAATTACTAGTTCATAACATGATTAAGGCTTATGGGAAACCTTGGGTTCCATAAAGATGAGACTTTTAGGCATAAAAATAGTTTAAAAAGGGTTAACTTGATTAGAAACCCTTTGGGTGTTGATTATATGAATGTTGTGTGACTATTTAATAGTTGATCGACCCTTGGGGGAACAATACAAACCACAGATAAGGGTACAATTATTGGGTTAGATTCCCAAGGCCTGAAATAAAGAGTAAATGATATATTAATCTTGTAAATATGTTTATAGAATTTGAATGCGCTGATGCATAAAAGAAGGGCAAGGCATTACTAAGTAGCTTGTGGTTGAGAATTTGACAATCAATGTAGAACACGGTTTAAATTAGAGTTGAGACTTATTTTAGTACATGTATGTGATTAAATTACTTTTCTTGTTATTTGTCTTTGGACATGTTTGAATGATGAGTGTTTTTATGTTGTGCTTGAATGAATAAGCTAGATATACATGAATTGAATTATGAACTTGAAATAATGTAAGTGTACTGTGTTGCATCATGAGAGATAGGTTAGAGAACCATAAGTTCATTGACATTGTCACTTATTTTGGGATCAGGTCCCACACCGGTACATGTTGATATTTTCACTTATTATAGGATCAGGTACCACACCGGTTCAGGGATTAGGTACCATGAGCTGATATATATTAATATTGCACCAATAGAAAATGGTTCCAGCGAGTACATGGACCCTAGTGTGTCTTAACAAGTCATGGCTAGTACGCCAAAAATAAGACCTTTTAGCATGTGTGTACACCCTTTCTTTTATTATTGAATTTGTTTCATGGTCAGTTATGGTGAGATGGTATTGTGGATTGAGATAAGACTAGAGGTAATAGTTGCATTGATGAGAGATAGATGGACATAGATCCCATGTGTTCTGATTATTGGAAGTGAATTCTTTTAAATTCTTGTGGTGGTATTCGGTGACTTATGTGAACTTGGTATTAGTGTTGTTGACTTGACTTGAGATGACTATCTGTTTACTGAATTACATGCCAAGTGTTGAAGTGTCTTTTACTTGTTATTTGATTTAATTATATACATGTTCTAAACTGAGTCGGCCTGTGATACCTACCAGAACATAGTATTTTCTACTTATATTACCCTATACTCTTATTTTATTGCGTGTAGACCGTGTTTAAGCGGCTCAGACAGGATCTCATCTAGAGTAGGGGGTTGATACTTTGATCCAAGGGTGACCACTACATCTCAAGAAAACGTGGATCCTCCTTGAGTAATTTTCCTTCTTTTGTCCAATGAAACTTTTTCATTTATTTTGTTCGTTTTTGGATACCTTAGACATAGTTTATGATTAGATTTCTTATACGATAACTTTCAGTTCTTGGGGATGTTTTAGTTAGTCAAATTTTCCACACTATTTATATTATTTTTGACTTTATTTTTGGTTTTAAGTTCTTTTATATGATTCTCTCTTAAAATTTGGTTAAGTAATAAGGTTAAGGCTCCGGTGAGTTGGTTCTTCTACCGAAGGGTTAGCATGGGTGACACTCACGGCATGTTGGGTAGTGACACAGGGTGCCACTGAAAGTGGGGGCATATGTGGTGGATGAGTGGAGGTACTTTGCTGCAAAGAGTGGGGCAAGTTTTCCATTCCCCTCTCTGATTACTACTCTATGTACATATGCGAATGTGTCCAAGGAGCCTACGAATTGTATGATTGAGTCTGATGTGGCCTTTGAAGCACTGAGGGTGAAGTGAACATTGGAGAACAATAAGAAAAGAAAGGTCAGCTCATACGTAGAGGGAAACAATGGAAATGGGTGTGGAAGAGGTAGGGATGGTGCTTTACAACCTATAGGCCCTTTTGAGTGCATTGAGGTGGACATAGTTGTTATGAGCGACCTCTTGACGGGTTTTCCTATGCCTCCGAAGGAGTCCGCGTCATTGAGTGTTTCTTCTGGTACTATAGATGATCTACAAGGTGCCTTTTATTCCTTGGCCCAAGATCATGTGGAGCTTCGGGCAGACTTAGAGGTGGAGAAGAAAAAGAGGAACTCGCGGGACAAACTGTTGGTACGAGTGTGGAAGCGGGTGAAGACCCTCATAAAGACCCTAGCCACCCGTGAGAAGATCCATAAACTGGTCAAGAAGGATGCCTAATAGTTCTCCTTTCTAAGTGTGATGGAAAGCGAGGATTAATGCGACACATTCACTGACTGTGATGGGGTGACCAGTTAAGAAGCAACACAGTGCATCTCCCCTCCGTTATTCCCCTATTTTAAAAATTTGGTGAGTATCTGCCCTTGCAGGGATTATTTTAGATTGTTTCCTTTTTTTGCACGTTTTTGATAATCCTTTCTTTTGTTGGATAATTTTCATTATTTTTGAAGTTACCGGTGTTGTTGGTGGCACTCTGAAGATAATGGTCTTGTTTTTGGGCTGGTACAATTTATGTTATAATCTTTTTCATATAATTACTTCCTTTTATCTCATTTAACATGCGAATTCTTGAAATATGGGACTAAATTTTGGTTACTATTTTATGCTTGTATGCTACACCTGATGATCCTTCTGTTGTGGCAAAGCGCTCTTTCAGGAATATCCCTCATCACGGTGAACATTTAAACCTAGCAGAGGTGCACTATAGTGAGGTAAATTGCATTATAGTGAACCTGCTATAGTAGTCAAAGCCTCACTTGCATATACCTATGCACCTCAAACATATATCCTACAACAACCACTCTTTCGTGAAAGCAGGACCGTTGTTGCAAGAAACTCTTCATTACAGAAAAGCTTATTGTCACGACCCATTTTCTAGGTCATAATGGCACCTACAACCCCCTAGTAGGCGAACCAATCCCCGTAGCCCAGAACAGTTAATAATGGGCTACTATCTAACAAGCAAGCGGAACAATAATAAATAAGTATGTGGAAGCATGGGAAATAAGTAAAAAAAAGGACCAAACCCAAAATATGGTATCATTGTGAAAGAGCCAAAACTACATCAACAGAGTACAAAGGATCCAAAAAGGAGATATACATATGTCTCTGGATGAATAAGGAGTACATAATACAATAGATGAACTAAAGCTAAGGCCCGGTCGCAAAGAGCTCACCCTCAGTCTCGGATAGTCCCACAACACCTCGCACGAGGTAGCACGGTCAGCGGTGAGAACTCATACTCGAATCTGCACCCAAAGATACAGAAGTGTAGTATGAGCACCAATTGCAAAGCAACGGGTACCCAATAGGTATCATAGGTCGAATGGGCGCATACAAGATATAAAAAGAATAATATAGCTGAAAAGAAACAAGTAGTCGCAGAAACAATGAACAAGCACATGGAAGCTAGCACAGAAATAATACAAGAATAAAACATTCATGCTAGGCTAGCTAATTGAACTATAAACCATAGAACACAGGTGAAGGAAGAAGGAACGCACCTGGGGTCCATGCAATAACAATATATAAAAAGAGTTAAGCAGAAGGTGGTACACCGGTAACCTCAAGTAAAAAGGGAAGGAGGAAAGGAAAATAACGATAACACGCTTGAAAACAATATTAAAACAAAGTCATGCTAGTAACACCATAATCAGGATCAATATCGTGATAGAATAATAATAAATAAACGTGTACCTATAGTCCTACGGGAACCCATACACTGGAGGAATACATACAAGTGAAAAAAACCCTCTGGCATCCCACACTACCAGAGGGTACACTAAGCAAACCGCAAACAAGGGTGGATCCGAACTTAATATACATGATGTGATATGATATGCTGAAACCAAGTGATAGTACTGACATATGTTAGCCCCTACGGTACCTAAAAGGCCTAATAGAGGTAAGATCCATGGAAGGGATTCCCCCGAGTACCTCAGCTCCACCGTACACCCCTCCTTTGGCACTCGCAGCACGTAGCCCCTGGTCCCAATCGGCAAAGTCCATAGAGATCTACTCGTAGACCACATAGTAAATCTTGTAATCTTAATATAACCGTCCGGAGTGTAGTCGGATCCAAATACATTACCAGACCTCAAAAATGCATGCACGGGGTTCTACCCCGAGTCTAAATAGGTGAATTAAGTCTCAAGAATCCCAACAAAGGTGCCCGGAAATAACCGGGTCTAAAACAGTAATAAAACCAATATGTTGCTCGATCCGGCCGAGTCTATTATTAATAGAAAAACTATACCAAAATCATTTTTTAACTTCTTTTTACCCCAAGAAGATCCATGGAAACAGTTTCAAACCCTTTCTAACCATTTTTTACAGAAAATGGCCCTCGAGGCGATGCAAGGTTTAGAAAACCAACAATAGTAGGCTCGAAGCCAAAACCAAAGTAAAACATGTGAAAAATCTCTTTATATACATGATAATGGAATGCTAAAACACAAGCAGTAGCCCAACGACTCGGAATCAACCAATTGGCCCTGCACATGCTTCAATCGCTCTACAACACACATAGCCAGCTCTACAACGAATATCGATGTCCGGGACTCACAGACATTCCCAAATAACTCACTATTTATGGTACAGAGTTAAAAATAAGGCCACACAGGTCCATTTGGGTGATACTATGAACTACAATAAATACTACAATCAACAGCACAAAAATAAGATGGACATGAAGAAGCGGACAAGGTCTGGGGTACCAAGCTAATAAACCCAACCCAAGGATGCTAATTATTACAATCATATATTATATATGCAAAGTCTAAAAGAGTTAAATTGTAACCTACCTGTCGTCCAATGACAAGCTGCTAGAATGACGATGTCCAAGCCCGAACCTCTCTGAGAAGCTCCAAAACAAAATCAAACTCGAATTCGAACTTGAATTACTTGACGTATATGATCAATTTTCTTTCGGTAATCAAATATAGCGTTAAAATATTTTACTTACAAACTCCCTTATTACCGTAATACATATATACATACGAACAACACAAAACCTATTTAATTTGGAATCAAATAGTTGGAAAAGGTTGCTGAGTTTGTGAGTACATATGAGTTGAAATTGCAACTATTTGAAACAGTAAGTTGGTTGCTTTTTGTAATAAAAATGTTTTCGAATGAAAATTTACCCAGTATGCATATATAAATTAATGAAGCACTTGATTTAAATAATTATAATTACTACTACTTTGAGCTGGCCATTCGATGAAAAGATTAGTGGCAATTCTTGTTGTGTACTTCTCCACCACTTCCACGTGGAAGTGGTGGTGCCACTTCACTAAATTTCCTTCTCCACTTAATCTTGGGTACTGCGAAGGTTCGTGACAAAATATATATAACTTTTTAAATATATCGTTATAAATAGAAAATTATTTCGAATAAAATTTACTATATTATAATAATAAATTTTCAATATAACTTGACTTACTATCTCAATCAAAATATTCATAAATTAAAAAACTCATGTAAAATAAATACACACACAAATATATCGTAACAAAAGTATCTTTTTTCCATAAATATTTAAAATATTTTTAGAAAAACAAAACTTTTTACCAACTTCAACTTTTAAATCAACTATTTTCAAATATGTGCGATGTTAATAAAATTCTCAAATTTTTAGCAGAATTTCTCCACAAGGTCAGTTGAGGTCATATGATCGCAAATAACTATCGCACGATTTTGATAACTCAACTCTTAAGACTCAGTTTTAAAATAGGAAAATGGCCATAAAGACCAAACAAACAGCCAGGGCACCAAACCACTGGTCCCAAATAGCCATAAATTACTTGGGGTCGCTACAGGAAAGCTCTAACAATATAAGAAAAGCATAAATGCAGGAATGACCGGTAGGGTCATTACATCATCCACTACTAAAAAGGACTTTATCCTCAAAATTCAAGAACAAGGGAGTACCTAAGGGCTCAAATAGCTATGGATACTGAGCCTGCATATCTCTCCCGATATCCCAGGTAGCCTCCTCAACTGGATGGTGCCTCCACTAAACCTTAAAACCTAGAATCTCCCTAGATCTCAATCTCTTGCCATCTCTGGCCAGAATATATACCGGCTCCTAAACAAAGGCTTAACTCTCATCCAACTGAATCGAATCCCACTGCAACACATGAGACTCATCTGGAATATACTGCCGCAACATCAATACATGGAAAACTAGGTGCATAGCTGAAAACCTCAGAGGCAAGGCTAACATGTAAGCAATATTACCAACCGTCTGAAGAATCTCAAATGGACCAATATACCTGGGGTTAAGTTTTCCCCACCTGCCAAATCTCATCATGCCCCTCATGGGAAATACACTTAGGAACACCAAATTACCGACACTAAACTCCAAGGCACAAAGTCTATAATCATAGTAGCTCTTCTGCCTGCTCTGAGCTGCCCGAAGTCTATCTTGAATCGCTCGTACAAAGTCTAAGGAGTCATGAAGCAAATCTGTACTCTGCGGCCTTGACTCGAACCCATCAAACCAACCAACCGATGATCTGCAATGCCAACCATAAAAAGCCTCGAAAGGTGTCATACCAATACTCGAATGGAAACTATTATTATAAGCAAACTTGGCAAAAAGCACAAACTGATCCCAAGAACCTCAAAAGCCAAGAACACAGGCCCAAAGCATTTCTTCCATGACCTGAATAGTTCTCTTGGACTGGCCATCTATCTTAGGGTGGAATGCAGTACTAAGCTAAACCTCTATACCCAAGTATCGCTGAATAGCCCTCCAAAACAAAGATGTGAACTGAGTGTAGCTGTCTGAAATGATAGAATCTGGGACCCTATGCAATCGAATTATCACACAAAGGTAGATCTGAGCTAACCTCTCTGCACTGTAAGTAGTCTAAACCGTCAAAAAGTACACTGACTTTGTCAGTCGATCAACAATCACCCAAATAGAGTCAAACCCTTGAGAAGTACGTGGGAACCCAACTACTAAGTCCATAGTAATCCCTTCCCACTTCTACTCAGGAATGGGAAGTCGCTGCATCAAGCCACCAGGTATATGTGCTCGAACTTCACCTCCTGACAGTTCAAGCACTGAGATATAAAATCTACTACATCATGCTTCATACCACTCCACCAGTAAATCTATTTCAAATCTTTGTACATCTTAGCTGTGCCAGGAGGGATGGAATATCCAGAATAATGTGCCTCACAAAAAATCAACTAAATCAAATCACCAACACTTAGGACACACAGATGACTATAAAACCTCAGAACACCATCTGAATCTATGGTAGCCCGACTATCTTCACCCCGATCAACCTGATCCTAAAGGTCACACAACCGCTGATCCTCAAACAGATGGCTCTGAATCTAATCAACCAAGGTAGAATGAACCTCTACATTGGCAAGAACTCTGCTAGGATTCGACAAGTAAAGCCTAACCAAACGGTTTGCCAAGGATTGGATGTAAAAGTCCAATGGTCGCTCTAAAACTTGAGGTGAAACTAGATTACCCATACTCACCACCTTCCGACTGAAGGCATCCGCTACCACATTTGCCTTGCCCGGATAATACAGAACAGTGAAGTCATAGTCCTTTAATAGATCAATCTATTTTCTCTACCTCGTGTTTAGCTGTCATTAACTCATAATGTACTAAACACTATAGTGATCGGTGAAGATCGCACAGTGAACCTCATATAAGTACTGCCTCAAAATCTTGAGCGTGAAGACTACCTCCACCAACTCTAAGTCAAAAGTAGGGTAGTTATGCTTGTGAACCTTCAGTTGTCTCAATGCATATGCTATCACATGACCCTGCTTTATCAATACACAACCCAGACCAACTCCTGAAGCATCAAAGTATACCGAGAAACTCTAACCCTCAATTGGCAAAGTCAATACTGGTGTTGAAGTCAACAAGGCCTTAAGCCTCTGAAAGCTATTCTCGCGCTGATCCGACCACTGAAATGGGACATCCTTCTTAGTCACCCTAGTTAAAGGTTCTTCTATGGAAGAAAACCCCTTGATAAACCTTCTATACTACCCTGCTAACCAAATAAAGTTGCAAACCTCGGTAGGAGTAGTATGTCTTGGAAAATCATGAACTGCTAAAATCTTACCCATTTCCACTCTAATCATATCCTTAGACACCACATGTCCTAGAAATGCAACTGACTCAAGCCAAAACTCACACTTTGAGAACTTGGCATAAAGCTGATGATCTCTCAATGTCTAGAGTATAATCCTCAAGTGCTTCTCATGCTCATCTCTACTCCGCAAGTACACCAAGATGTCATCTATGACAACTATCACAAATGAGTCCAAATACGGTCCAAGCACCCTATGCATCAAGTTCATGAAAGTTGTTGTCACGCCCTGAGACTACCCCCTAGGCGTAACACGAGACCCAGGACCACAAGTGCACAAGTTAACCCTTGGTCATAGAATATTCAGATATTCATAAGAAACATAGAAGAATCATAAATAGAATGTTAGGAAACTCAATCCATAAATGATAAAGTCAAGATGAAACATAATTTGAAAGAGAGACCCGAATAGTATCTATGTCTGAAAGCCTCTAACTATCATAAGGAGTTGATGCGACAATACCCCAACTAACTAAGAAATCCAAAGAAAGAACATGAAAGAAATAGGTCTTACACTACCCCTCAGATAATGAGGTCTCACTAACAGAAACTGGGGCTCCGAGGATGACTAGCCAAGAGTCTGAGGGAAGGAGCCTGTATCGACATCATCAAAAGATGCAGCGTGAGAATATGTGTTAGTACTATAGGATGCACTAAGTATGTGAGATATACATAAATATAGGAAAACATACTTAAAATATAGTTAAAACTGAATCCATGCATAATACGAGAAATCATAAGAAATATCATAATTTAAGCATATGGTAAGAGATATCATAGCATAAGACTTAAAAATATTCATACGGGAGTTTCTCTTAACCGACATAAACTATAATGAACTACATGGAGTCCAGTGTTATACACCCACACCGAAAAAGGTTGTCCTAACCAGCCAAGGTTAGAAACTTATCTATCAGGATCCTGTCATAAGCCACAAAGGGAAACCTATGGTGGTAACGTAGTTCTGGGATGTAAGGGTACGCTAAACCCTAGTCCAACTTGGTGCTAAATACTACTCCCAAAACATACATATAGCTCAACTTATACTTATGACATATATAATGCCAAATATGTTTTAAAAGCATAAGGACATATCTAATGTCGTGCGATTCACATATCATAAGTCTTAAAACTTAGCATAGCCATAATTTCAAAACATACTTTTATTTCTAAATTCATAACTTGAAGAATTAGGCATTCAATTTCATAATATATAAGGTCATGTTATCTAAACGTGCCAATTTTCACTTGAAAATATGCAATTCAATGGAATCATTTTAGAAATCATCTTTAATGCATGGAGTTTTGAAATTAATTAAGGAACCTCAAATAAATCATAGATAAGTATTGAGAAACCATAAATTTATGCTTTAAAACTGAACCCATAAGTTTTCTCCAATTTGGGTAAGAACCCTGATTTTCACAATTTCATAAATCAACGTAAAACATGGGGTTTTGGGTATAAGGGTGAAAGGAATACCTTATTAAATACCCACATACCTTACTGAAGCTTTCTTGATCTAAGATGAAAAATAAATGGAGGCTTGAACTTGGAGCTTGAGACTTGGAGCTTGAAGGAGTTCTTTTCCTATTTTGGTAGATAAATGAGGAGTAGTGAAAGACTTAGGATAATAGGAGTAGAAACCCTTCTAAAAGTGGCCAAAATGACCTCACTTAAGAGTTAAAAGGGTGGGTAATTATAGAAATACCCCTGGGATTTAATTAGAGAAAAGTTGTTAAAAACCTTGGCTTCAGGTTCCATGAGTCCTTTCCACGTACCATAGAAGTAACCACGGCTCGGGGATTGGAGTCGTGGTTCTTGAGCCAAAAGTTAGGTTGCAGATGGGTTTCTATGATTCAATAGGATGACCCATAGAAACTTCTATGGTTCATGGAACCCACTCGTGGTTCCTGGGAAAACTGGCATCCCTCAGTCTGAGTTACACGAGTTGTTTCCATGACTCGTGGAACCATCCACGCACCGTGAACTTGACTCGTGGTTCTCAGACCTGAGGATAATCTGCATGACTGCTTTCATGGGTCACTTCCACGACTTGTGGTTCTATCCACAGCTCGTGGACTTGACTCGTGATCCCTGGAAGTTTCAAAATTTTCAGAATTTCTAGGTTTAAAGCTGAATCAAATTTCGGGGTGGTACAATATCTCCCTCTTAGGATCATTCATCCTCGAATGAAGAGTAAGCAAGGAAAACTAGAGAGGAAATAGCCCAACCAAGCAACAAAACATAAAACTCAAGGATAAACATGAAAACTGATCTTTTTAACTTAAAATATGATAGAACTAACTTCGAAAAACATGAATGCATGCTAGGATCATTAGGGAAACTGATGGAATAGAATCGAAGGGGCATACTAAGGAAGAAACTATTACCTCAAGCCTAAACTGAATAGGAAGAGAAGATATGAGGATACTTGGCTTTCATGGCTGCTTCCGCTTCCCAAGTAGCTCCCTCAACTAGCTAATTTCTCCAAAGGACTTTCACCGAAGCGACTTCTTTGTTTCTCAACCTCCAAATCTGATGATCAAGAATCTCCATGGGAACTTCATCATAAGTAAGTATATCCTTCACACTGACATCTTCCAAAGGAACAATCAAGGTCGGATCACCAATACACTTCTTCAGCAAGAAAACATGGAAAACTAGATGAACCGCTTCTAAATCAGTTGGCAAATCCAACTAATAAGCAACATTACCAATTCTCCTCAGAATCCGATAAGGACCTACATAGAGGGGACTAAGTTTTACTTTCTTCCTAAATCTCATCACACCCTTCATGGGTGACACTTTCAGAAATTCCCAATCATCAACCTCAAACTCCAACTCTCTTCTCCTCACATATGTATATGATTTCTATCGACTCTGAGTAGGTTTCAACCTCTCTCAAATGATTTGAACTTTCTCCATGATCTCATGAACTGAATCTGGACCAATCAAAGCTTCCTCATCTACCTCAAACCAACTAATAGGAGATCTACACCTCTGCCCATAAAGTGCCTCATCGGGAGCCATATGTATGCTAGAATAGAAGTTGTTGTTGTAGACAAACTCGATAAGAGGTAAGTGATCATCCCAACTACCCTTGAAATCAATCACACAAGCTCTCAACATATCCTCCAAAGTTTGAATAGTACGCTCTGCCTGGCCATCCATTTGTGGGTGAAAAGTTGTGCTAAGCTTCACCTGAGTACCAAGACCTATCATAAATGATCTCTAAATCTGGTGTGTAAAATGAGTACCCTTATCTGAAATGATAGACAATGGAACACCATGCAATTTGACTATCTCACGAATGTAGAGCCTGGCATAATCCTCTGTTGAATCTGTGGTCTTGATAGCCAAGAAGTGGGCTGATTTAGTTATTCTGTCGACAATCACCTAAATAGAATCATGTTTCCTTCGAGTACGAGCCAATTCAGTAATGAAATCCATATTGATCACTTCCTACTTCCAAGTAGGAAGCTCAATATCATGAGTCATACCACCCGATTGTTGATGCTCTACCTTCACTTGTTGAAAGTTGGGACGCTTAGACATAAAACCTGCTATGTCCCTGTTCATGCCATTCCACCAATAGACTTCCCATAGGTCACGGTACATCTTGGTGCACCGGGGTGAATATAATACCTAGAGCTATGAGCCTCTGTCAAAATCCATTGTCTCAATCTATCTATGTAACTAATACACAATCGACCCTGATATCGAAGCACACCATCTCCCCCTTAGGAGAAAACCACTACCTTTTGCTGATGGAATGCACCCTTCAACTGGTGCAAAATAGGATCACTATCTTGCTTTTCTTTCACTTTGGCTACCAAAGATAATTTGAAACCATTCTGAACAATAACACCACCTTATGTTGAGTTTATTAGGCAAACTCCTAATCGAGCAAGTCGATGAACATCCTTGGCCAATTCCTTCTTTCCATCCTCAACCAAAGACACACTACCCATAGACAACCTAATAAGTGCATTCACCACGACATTGACCTTACCCGGATAGTAATGCACACTCGTACCATAATCCTTAAGAATCTCAAGCCATCTATTTTGACGAAGTTTCAATTCCTTTTAAGTAAACACATATGGAAGACACTTATGATCGGTGAATACATCCACATGAACAGTAGACAAGTAGTGTCTCCAAATCTTCAAAGAAAAAACCACAGCCGCCAACTCAAGATCATGAGTAAGTTAGTTCCTCTCATGAATATTAAGTTGTCTAGAAGCATAAGCAATCACCTTGCCAGGTTTCATCAAAACACAACCCAAACCAATCCTCGAAGCATCACAATACACAACAAATTCATCTAGGCCCTTGGGTAGAGCCAACACTTGGGTTGTTGTCAATCTAGTCTTCAATTCCTTAAAGTTCTTCTCACATAGATTAGATCACTAAAATTTAACCTTCTTCTTAGTCAACCGAGTCAAAGGAGCAACAATAGAGAAAACCCTTCAATAAAAATCCTGTAGTAACCAGCCAAACCCAAAAAGAATCTAAGATCATACGGGAAACTAGGACTAGGCCAGTCTTTACTACCTCAATCTTTTGAGAATCAACTTGAATACCATCTCTAGTCACAATATGACCTAGAAAAGCAACAGAATGCATCCAAAACTCACACTTGCCAAACTTATCAAATAAATGTCGATCCTTGAGAGTTTGCAACACCACTCTTAAATGGTCCACATGCTTCTCCTTAGTCCGAGATTAGATTAGAATATCATCAATTAATACAATCACAAACATATCCAAATACTATTTGAACACACGGTATATCAAATCCATAAAGGTTGCAGGAGCATTCGTTAGTCCAAAAGACATAACCAAAAATTCATAATGACAATACCGAGTTCTGAAGGCTATCTTAGGAATGTCACACTCTCAAACATAGAGCTGATGATAACCGAATCTATGGTCAATCTTGGAGAAGTAACTATCACCCTGAAGCTGATCGAATAAGTCATCAATCCTAGGAATGGGATACTTATTTTTTATTTTGACCTTGTTCAACTGATGGTAGTCGATACACATTCTGAGGGAACCATCTTTCTTTGGCACAAATGGAACTAGAACACCCCAGGGAGAGATGATGGATCGAAGAAAACCCTTATCAAGAAGACCTTTAACAGATCCTTCAATTCCATAAGTTCCGCGGGATCTATTGTATAAGGAAGAATAGAGATAGGATGCATATCTGGAAGATGGTCTATTCAAAAGTCGATCTACCACCCGGGAGAGACTTCGGGCAAATCTTCGAGATATAGTCCTGGAAACTCACTCACAATAAGAACTGATTGGAGAGATAGGGTTTCGGCTTTGTGTCCATAACCCAAACTATATGATAAACATAACCCTTAGAAATCATCTTCCTAGCTTTAAGATAAGATATGAAATGACCCTTCGAGGATGGAGGACTACCTTGCCACTCTAAGATAGGTTCATTTGAAAACTTTAAACTGACTACTTGAGTATGACAATCAACTGAGGCATAACATGTATACAACCAATCCATCCCGAGAATAACATAAAAATTAGTCATCTCCAACTCTATTAGATCCGCTGAAGTGACTCTATGAAGGACTGAGATAGGGTAATTTTGGTAGGTTCTTTTGGCTAGGACTGACTCACCAACAGGAGTAGAAACACAAAAGGGTTCTAAAAGTTGTTCAGGGAAAATCTGAAACTTGCAAGCAATATAAGGGGTAATAAAAGATAAAGAGGCACCGGGGTCCAATAAAGCATACACATCAAAAGAGAAGACTTGAAACATACCAGTAACAACATCCGGTGAAATCTCCTGATCCTAGCGAGAGGACAAGGCATAAAGCTAGTTTTGGCACTGACCACCAAAACTAGAAGCAGTGCCCTGCTGGGCCGGTCGACCTCCTGGGGCTGTTGGGGCTGTTGGGGCCGACTGAGTCACACTACCTCCCTGTCTCTTCTTAGCTGAAGCAAAATCCTTAATCTTGTTTCCAACCTGACCATATCCAAATAATCCATTTGACATGGCTACACACTTACAAAGATGACTCTTACCACACTTGTTGCTAGAAGGCTAAGGGATCCCTTTTGGAACACTACCCTATGAATAGGTATTAGATCCTCTACCAGTATGATCATGATGATGCCTAGGGGCCTTGGTAGAAGTACTAGCTGAAGAATGAACGGGCCCTGATGATTTCTTCTGAAATAAAAAGCGATGTTCGCCTCAAGACCTCTGATGGCCAAAACCTAAACTGTCCAATCTAACCAGCTTGTTCTCCTTTGCTATATCCCTCCACTTATCTCCCTCAATCTGATGGGCATGAGTCATAAGTCTAGAAATATCCATGTCACCCAAAAGAATCATGGACCTACACTTCTTTTTACCAAATCTGATACTTTGTACATGTACTTACTCATCTCATCGCATGGGTTAGCCACCCTAGAAGGAGCATACCTATAAATCTGGGTGAACTTTAATTTGTACTCTTGAATCGACATGGAACCTTGCCTGAAATTCATGAATTCTTCGACCTTAGTTTGCCTCAACTCCCTTGGGAAGGACCAGTCAAGAAAAGCCCTTTCAAAGCATTCTGAAGTCATATTGACCGCATCTCTATCCCTAGTATCCCTCCATTGAGTGAACCAAATATAAGCCACGTCCTTGAGTTGATAGGAAGCTAGATCAATACCATTGATACCAACCACTTGCGTTACACCAAAGATCTTTACCTCATCTAGAAATTTGCGTATCCTCACCTACTTTTGAACCCCAGAACTCAGGTAGATTTATGCAAATGAAATCTCGGATTTGGGCGGCTACTCTACTTTAAGGGTGGGAGGGGATAGAAGCATGTTGATTGGCCTGAGCGGCTATAGTCTGATCTAGCATATGAATGGCATTTTTGAACTCCGCCTTTGTGACCTCGAGTTATTGAATTGGAGGGTCAACATTTCAGGCGTTTCAACGAGGCATGGCACAATGAGGAGGCATAATTTGAAATACATAAAGAATGGATTAGAGGGGTAATAGAGTTAAACACTATCGCACGATATTGATCATGAAAGAAGTGAAGATTTTCCTAGGACACCTCATATTTTCCCTCTCATAAGTGTGGAACCCTAGGACTCTTAAAAACTGAAGTTGTGATACCAAGTTTGTCACGCCCCGAGACTACCCCTAGGCATCATACGGGACCCTGGACCACAAGTGACACAAGTTAACCCTTGGTCATAGCATATTCATATATTCATAAGAAACATAGTGGAAGCATAAATAGAAAGTTAGGCAACCCAATCCATAAATGATAAATTTAAGATGAAACACAACTCAAAAGAGAGACCCGAATACTATCTATGTCTGAAAGCCTCTAACTATCATAAGGAGCTAATGGGAAAATACCCCAAAGACTCAGAAATCGCAAGAAAGAACATGAAAGAAATACGTCTAACACCAGCCCTAGGATAATGAGGTCTCACCAATAGAAATTGGGTCTTCGACGATGACTAGCCACGATTCTGAAGGAAAGAGCCTGTATCTGCATCATCAAAGGATGCAACACGAGAATATGCATCAGTACTATAGGATACACTGAGTATGTGAGATATGCCTAAATATAGTAAAACGTACTTAAAACATAGTTAAAACTTAATCCATGCATAATACGAGAAATCATAAGAAACATCATAATTTAAGCACATGGTAAGAGATATCATAGCATAAGATTTAAAAAAAATCATACGGGAATTTCTCTTAACCGACATAAACCATCATGTGCTACATGGAGTCCATTGTTATACACCCACACCAAAAAAAAATTTCCTAATCGGCCAAGGTTAAAACATTATCTATCCGGATCCTGTCATAAGCCACAGAGGGCAACCTATGGTGGCCACTTAGTTCTGGAACTTAAGGGTATGCTAAACCCTAGTCCAACTCGGCGCTAAATACTTCTCCCAAAACATACATATGGCTCAACTTATACTTATGACATATCTAATACCAAATCTATTTGAAAAGCATAAGAACATATCTAATGTTGTGCAATTGACATATCATAAGTCTTAAAACTTAGCATAGCCATAATTCCAAAACATACTTTTCTTACTAAATTCTTAACTTGAAGAATAAGGAATGCAATTTCATAATACATAAGGTCATGTTATCTAAACATGCCAATTTTCACTTGAAAACATGTAATTCAATGGAATCATGCTAGACATTATCTTTAATGCATGGGCTTTTGAAATCAATTAAGGAACCTCAAATAAATCATAGATAAGTAATCAGAAACCATGAATTGATGCTTTAAAACTGAACCCATGAGTTTTTCCCAAATTATATAAGAACCCTAATTTTTACAATTTCATAAATCAAAGTAAAACATGAGGTTTTGGGTATAAGGGTGAAAGGAATCTCTTATTGAATACCCGCATACTTTACTGAAGATTGCTTGATCTAAGATTAAAAGAAATGGAGTCTTGAACTTGGAGTTTGAGACTTGGAGCTTGAAGGAGTTCTTTTCTTCTTTTGGTAGATGAATGAAGAGTAGTAAAAGGTTTAGGCTAATAGGAGTATAAACCCTACTAAGAGTGGCCAAAAAGACCTCACTTAAGAGTTAAAAGGGTGGTTAATTATAGGAATACCCCTGAGATTTAATTAGAGAAAAGCTATTAAAAACCTCGGCTTCAAATTCCACGAGTCCTTTCCATGAACCTTAGAAGTAACCACGGCTTGTGGATTGGAGTCGTTGTTTCCGTGCCAAAAGTTAGGCTGCGGATCAGTTTCTATGATTCAACTAGACGACCCGTAGAAACTTCTACGGTTCATTTTCTGCGAGTCGTGGAACCCACTCATGGTTCCTCGGAAAATAGGCAACCCTCAGTCTGAGTTCCACAAGTTAGTTCCATGACTCGTAAAATCATCCATGGGCCGTGAACCTGACTCGTGGTTCTCAGTCCTATCCACGGCTCGTGGACTTGACTTGTAATCCCTAGAAGTTTCAAAATTTTCAGAATTTTGAAGTTTAAAAGCTGAATCAAATTCCAGGGTATTTGTCACCCCCCGAGGCTACCCCCTAGGTGTAACACGAGACCCGGGACCATGAGTGCCCTGAGCTAACCCTTGGTCATAGCATAACTCAGGTATATCAATTTAACAAAGCAAAAGCATTATAAGAGAATTTGGAAGCACAAGCATATATATATATTTTCAAGTCAAATGGGAAGTACAATCCAAAGAGGAGACTCGAACACTGTCTATGTCTGAAAAGACTCTAAACCAACATATAGAGCTGATGGGACAAGAATTCAACTGACTCAAAAATCTGAAGGCAAGATAGACGACATAACTAGAATGGATATAGGCTATCGAACCAAGAGGACACACCAATGCTGATTGAAGATCAGGTGACATCTAGCCACGAGCCTGATGAGAAACACCTGAATCTACATCATCAAGAGGATGCAGCGCAAAATATGCGTCAGTACTATAGGATGTACTGATTATGTGAGATATGCATGATCACGATAAAAACATTCTTAAAACATGCTTAAGGTGAACTTATTCATAACGAAATAGCATAAGAGAATTATCAAGATATAAGACATAAAACATGAAGTAAGGTTAAAATTTGAAGTATGATATTATATAACTTCATAGCTTGAACATAATCAGGTGGGAGTTTCTCTTAAAGAACATAAACCATGCTGAGCTATATGGAGTCCAGTGTCATGCACCCACACTGAAAAAGGTTGTCCTAACCGGCCAAAGTAAGAACCATGTTCATAAGGATCCTGTCATGGGCCACAGAGAGAAAACCTACGTTGGCAACATAATTCTTGATTTGGGTCATCTAGACCCTCATCGCTAAGTGCTAAATACTACTTCCAAAACAAATAACATGAGGCTCACATATATGTTACATATCTAGATGTCAAAGCTTGTTCATAAACATGTTCATACCCCGGATCTTCATACTACTCATGAACCTTGGTTTTAGGAAAAAATAATTCATGAGCATTGATGGCACATCGGGTGTCTTGTCTTGCATAATAATTCATAACTTGAAAACTTGAATGGCCTTAGCTCAATTTCATAATAATATATATTTTCATAAAATATAGGAACAAGGTATGCATTTGCTTAAAATTTATGAAATCATACTATCAATTTGCCCAATTTTCTTAAATCACTTTATGCATGTAGGATTTACCATAATTGACCTTCAATTCATGAAATAGGAAATAATATGTGAAAATCCATGCAAAATCATGAAATTTGATAATAAAATCATGAGAAGGTAATTTATAGCAAAACCCATAAGAATTAGGTAAGAACCCTAATTTGAAAGTTCATGAAATCACAATTTGAAATTTGGGGTTTTGGGCACAAGGGTGAAAGGAACCCATTGTTGAATACCCACATACCTCGATTGGAATTAACCCACTTGAAATTGAAAAGACTAGGAGACTTTAACTTAGAGCTTGATACCTTGAGCTTGAGAGAGTTCTTTTTTCTTTTTGGGAGATGAATAGGGTAATGAGAAGGGACTAAGGCTAATAGGTTTAGAAATCATGCTAGAAATGGTCAAAATGACCTAACTTAGGAGTTAAAAGGATGGAAAATAACTAAAATACCCCTTGGATGTATTGAGGAAAAAGATCGAAAAAAGTTGACTTTCAGGGACCACGGATGATTTCCACGGACTGTAGATCAAACCACGGCTCGTGGTTTCCACCCGTCGTGCCTGGCCAATAAGATAGGCTGCAGAAACCAATCTACGGTTCAACCGGACAGACCCGTAGAATAAATCACGGGTCGTAGACCCAAGACTTCATCTCTGGGAACTGGTCTGATCTTTGATTAACTTCTACGACTTGACAGGATGATCCGTCATTTAAATGACGGGCCGTAGAACCCAGGGGAACTTGTCAACCCTTTGATCTGATTCCACGAGATGACAGGATGGACCATAGTCAGAACTATGGTCTGTAGAACCAACTCGTGTTCTCAGACCAAGGACTGAACCAACAGAATGAAACCACAGTTCCATTTCACGACCCATGGTTTAAACCACAGTTCGTGGTTTGGACCCGTAATTCCTGAGAACATGATATTTTTCAGAGTTTCAATCTTAGAAAACTGGTTTGATTTCAAAGGTGTTACAATATCTCCCCCTTAGGATCATTCATCCTCGAATGAGGACTAAGTAAGGAAAACTAGAGAGAAAATAGCCCAACCAAACAATAACAAAGCATGAAAACTTAAGGGTAAATATTAAGTTGGACCTTTCAACTTAAAACATGATTGAATCAACTTCGAAAACATGAATGCATGCTAGGATCATGCGAGGAACTGATGGAGTAGGGTCGGAGGGATGTACTAAGGAGGAAAGTATTACCTCAGGCTAAAGCAGAATCAGAAGGAAAGAGATGAGGGTACTTGGCTTTCATGGCTTATTCTGGTTCCTAAGTAGCTCCCTCAACTAGCTGATTCCTCCAAAGGACTTTCACCGAAGCGACTTCTTTATTTCTCAACCTCTGAATCTAATGGTCAAGGATCTATATGGGAACCTCCTCATAGGTGAGACTATCATTCACACCTAAATCCTCCAAAGGAACAATCAAGTTTGGATCACCAACACACTTTTATAGCAAGGAAACATGAAAAATCGGAGGAACCGCTCCAAATTCCGATGGTAAATCCAACTCATAAGCAACCTTACCAACTCTCATAAGAATTCGATAAGGACCAACAAAGCGGGGACTAATCTTTCCCTTCTTGCCAAATCTCATCACACCCTTAATGGGTGACACCTTCAGAAAAACCCAATCCTCAACTTCAAACTCTAACTCCCTTCTCCTCACATCCGCGTATGATTTATGTCGACTCTGAGCGGTTTTCAACCTTTCCCAAATAAGCTGAACCTTCTCCATGGTCTCATGAACCAAATCTAGGCCAATCAAATCTGCCTCACCTACCTCAAACCAACTATTAAGAGATCTACACCTCTGACCATAAAGTGCCTTATACGGAGCCATCTGGATGCTAGAGTGAAAGTTGTTGTTGTAGGCAAACTCGATAAGAGGTAAGTGATCATCCCAATTACCTTTGAAATCAATCACACAAGCTCTCAACATATCCTCAAAAGTCTGAATAGTACGCTCTGCCTAGCCGTCTGTCTGAGGGTGAAAAGTTGTGGTAAGCTTCACATGAGTACCAAGACCTTTCTGAAATGATCTCCAATACTGAGAAGTAAACTGAGCACCCCTATCTGAAATGATGGACAAAGGAACACTATGAAATCAAACTACCTCTCGGATGTAGATTCAGGCATAATCATCTGCTGAATCCATAGTCTTAATAACCAAGAAATGGGATGATTTAGTCATTCGGTCGACAATCACCCAAATCGAATCATGTTGCCTTCGAGTATGAGGCAAACCTGTAATGAAGTCCATATTGATCGCTTCCCACTTCCAAGTAGGAAGATCAATATCCTTAATCATGCCACCCAGTCGCTGATGTTCTACCTTCACTTGATGACAGTTGGGACACTTAGCCACAAAATTGGCTATGTCCCTCTTTATACCATTCCACCAATAGACTTCTCGTACATCACGATACATCTTTGTGGGACCGGGGTGAATGCAATATCTTGAACTATGAGCCTCAGCCAAAATCTTCTATCGCAACCCATCTACATCTGGCACACATAGTCGACCCTGATAATGAAGCACCCCATCTCCCCCTTGGGAGAAAACCTCAACCCTTTGTTGATGTACTGCACCCTTAAGCTGAAATAAAATTAGATCATTGTCTTGCTTTGCCTTCACTTATGATACCAAGGATGATTCAGAATTATTCTGAACAATAACACCACCTTATGTCGAGTCCATAAGGCGACCTCCCAACCGAGCTAGTCTATGAACCTCTTTAACCAATTCCTTCTTTCCTTCTTTCACTTAACACAGACTACCCATCGATAATCTACTAAGTGCATCCACCATAACATTGGCCTTACCCGGATGGTAAAGCACACTCATATCATAATCCTTAAGAATCCAAGCCATCTTCTTTGTCACAAATTTAATTCCTTCTGGGTGAACACATACTGAAGACTCTTATGATTGGTGAATACAACCATGTGCACCCCATACAAGTAATGTCTCCAAATCTTAAAAGCAAAGACCATGGCTGGCAACTCAAGATCATAAGTAGGGTAGTTATTCTCATGAGTCTTAAGATGTCTCGAAGCATAAGCAATCACTTTACCACGCTGTATGAAAACACAACCCAAACCAATCCTAGAATCATAACAATACACAACAAAATCATCTAGGCCCTTGGTTAGAGCTAACACTGGAGCTGTGGTCAATCTAGTCTTCAATTACTCAAAGTTCTTCTCACACAAATCAGACCACTGAAATTTTACCTTCTTCTGAGTCAATTGGGTCAAAGGGGGTGAAATGGAAGATAATCCTTCCAACAAACCTCATGTAGTAACCAGCCAAACCCAAAAAGCTTCTAATATCAGATGGGGAAGTGGGTCTAGGCCATTTCTTTACTGCCTCAATCTTTTGAGAATAAACCCGAATACCGTCTTTAGTCACAATATGACCCAGAAAAGCAACACACTTCATGAAGAACTCACACTTGCTAAACTTAGCAGATAACTGCCAGTCCTTGAGAGTTTTCAACACCACTCTCAAATGGTCCGCATGCTCCTCCTCACTCCAAGAGTAGATGAGGATATCATCAATGAAAACAATCACAAACATATCCAGATACTGCTTGAACACGTGGTTCATCAAATCCATAAAAGTTGCAGGAGCATTAATTAGACCAAAAGACACAACAACAAATTCATACTGACCATACTGAGTCCTGAAGGCTGTCTTTGAAATATTACATTCTCTAACCCAAAGCTGGTGATAACCGGATCTAAGGTCGATCTTGGAGAAAAAACTAGCACCCTGAAGCTGATCGAACAAGTCATCAATCCTAGGAATGAGATACTTATTCTTGATTGTGACCTTGTTCAACTTACGGTAGTTAATACACATTCTAAAGGAACCATCTTTCTCTTGCACGAATAAGACTGGAGCATCCCATGGAGAAATGTTAGGCCTAATGAATCCCTTATCAAGAAGATCCTTCAACTGATCCTTTAACTCCTTAAGTTCAGCAGGAGCCATCCAATAAGGAGAAATAGAGATAGGATTTGTATCCAGAAAAAGATCTAAGACAAAGTCAATTTCCCGCTTGGGAGGGACTCCAGGTAAATCCATGGGGAACACTTCTGGGAATTCATTCACAACGAGAACAGACTGAAGGGATGGGGTTTCGGACTCCATGTCCATAACCCGAACTATATGATAAATATACCCCTTTGAAATCATCTACCTAGCCTTAAGATAAGATATGAAATGACCTTTCTAGGATGGGGGACTACCTTGCCATTCTATGATGGGCTCATTGGGAAACTTTAAAATGACAACCCGAGTACGACAATCAACAGAAGCATAACAAGCATGTAGCCAATCCATACCAAGAATAACATCAAAATTTGTCATCTTCAACTCTACTAAATTTGCTGAAGTGACTCTATGAAGGACTAAGATAGGGCAATTTCAGTAGATCCTTTTGGATAGGACTGGCTCACCAATAGGAGTAAAAACACAAAAGGGTTCTAAAATAAATTCAGGATATACTTTAAATTTGCATGCTATATAGGGGGTCACAATATATAAGAAGGCACCAGGGTCCAACAGAGCATACACATCAAAAGAAAAGACTTTCAACATACCAGTAACAATATCTGGGGAACCCTCCTAGTCCTGACGAGAGGACATAGCATAAAGGCAGTTCTGGTGCTGACCATCAGAACTAGAAGTTATTCCCTCCTAGGTTGGTCGACCTCCTAGGGTTGCTGGAGTAGACTGAGCCCTACTACCTCCCTGCCCCTTCTTAGCTGAAGGGCAGTCTCTGATCAAGTGTCAAACTTGTCCACACCCGAAGCATGCACCTGTGCTCTAACGACACTCTCCAGGGTGATTCTTCCCACACTTGCTCAAAATAGGGTGGGAAGATCCCTTAGCAACACTCCCCTGAGACTGTGAATAGGAAAAGATCCTCTACCAGTCTTGTCATGACGAGGCTTCTGGGCCTGAGTAGGAACACTAGCAGAAGAATGAATGGGTCTTTATGACTTCTTCTGGAATGAAGAGCAATGCCCTCCATCATACCTCTGATGACCAAAACCAGAACCCTTGGATCTAGCCCTCTTGTTCTCCCTAGCAATATCCTTAAGCCTGTATCCCTTGATCTGGTGAGCATGGGTAATGAGTCTGGAAATGTTCATATCACTCAATAGCATAGCAGACCTACCCTCCTTCTTCACCAGATATGAAACCCCATAGATAAACTTGCTCATCTGATCATGTGAGTCCGCTACCATAGAGGAGGCATACCTAGAAAACTGAGTGAACTTCAAACTGTACTACTAAACAGTCATAGATCCCCGTCTCAAGTTCACAAACTCTTCGGCCTTCACTTGCCTGAACTCTTGGGGAAAGAACCGGTCGAGGAAAGCTCTCTTGAAACACTCCTATGTCATAGGGACCCCATCCCTAGCTCTAGCTTCCTTCCATTGCGTGAACCAGATATGAGCTACATCTTTGAGTTGATAGGACACGAGCTCCACACAATCAACACCAACCGCTTGAATCACATCAATGATTTTCTTCACTTCATCAATAAAATTTAGCAGATCCTCATTCACTTTCAAACCTCAAAACTTTGGCGGGTTCATACACACAAAATCACGAACTCGGGCTGCTACACCACCTTGAGGGTGGACAGGGATAGGAGCCGACTGGTTGGCCTGGGAGGCTAAGGTCTAGGCTAGAAAATGGATGGCATTCATAAACTCCTCATTCATGACCTCAGGGGCTGAAACTAGAGGAACGACATTCCGAGTGGCTCGGTGAGGCATAGCATATCGAGGCATGATCTGAAACATACAAGGTAAGGATCAGAGGAACATTAGATTTAATCTCTATCACACAATATGATCATGAAAGAAGTGAAGTTTTCTAAGACACATTATAGCTTCCCTCTCATATATGTGGCGTGTTTCACATACATAAAAGAGACTCTACTCGATGCGTCTTCCAGACATCCTAGGACTCTCAAACCTGAGGCTCTGATACCAAGTTTGTCATACCCCAAGGCTACCTCCTGGACGTAACATGAGACTCGGGACCACGAGTACCCTTAGCTAACCCTTGGCCATATCATAACTCAGGTATATCAATTTAACAAAGTGGAAGCATGATAAGAGAATTTAGAAACATAAGCATATATATAGTCAAGTCGAATGGGAAGTACCATCCAAAGAGGAGACTCGAACACTGTCTATATTTGAAAAGCCTTTAAACCAACATCTAGAGCTGATGGTAAAAGACCCCAACTGACTCAATAATCTAAAGGAAAGATAGACAACACAACAAGAATGGAAATCGTCCCTCGAACCATGAGCACTCACCAATGCTGACTGGATATCCGGCTTCGTCTAGCCACGAGCCTGATGGGAAACACCTGAATCTGCATCATCAAGAGGATGCAGCACAAAATATGTGTCAGTACTGTAGGATGTACCGAATATGTGAGATATTCATGATCATGATAAAAGCATGCTTATAACATGCTTAAGGTGAACTTATTCATAAAGAAATAGCATAAGAGAATTATCAAGATATAAGACATAAAACATGAAGTAAGGTTAAAATTTGAAGTACGATATTATATAACTTCATAGCTTGAATATAATCATGTGGGAGTTTCTCTTAACCGACATAAATCATGCTGAGCTACATGGAGTCCAGTGTCATGCACCCACACTGAAAAAGGTTGTCCTAACCGGCCAAAGTTAGAACCATGTTCATAAGGATCCTGTCATGGGCCACAGAGGGCAACCTACGGTGGAAACATACTTCTGGATTTGGGTCATGTAGAACCCTCATCGCTCAGTGCTAAATACTACTCCCAAAAGATATAGCATCAAGCTCACATATATGTGACATATCTAGATGTCAAAGCATGTTCATAAACATGTTCATACCCCGGATCTTCATACTACTCACGAAGCTTGGTTTTAGGAAAAAATGATTCATGAGCATTGATGGCACATCGGGTGTCTTGTCTTGCATAATAATTCATAACTTGAAAAGTTGCATGGCCTTAGTTCACTTTCATAATAATATATATTTTCATAAAACATAGGAATAAGGCATGCATTTGCTTGAAATTCATGAAATCATACTATTAATTTGCCTAATTTTCTTAAATCACTTCAGGCATGTAGGATTTACCATAATTGAACTTCAATTCATGAAATAGGAAATCATGCAATATGTAAAAACCCATGAAAAATCATGCCATTTAATAAAACTTAATAATAAAATCATGAGAAGGTAATTTATAGCAAAACCTGTAAGAATTGGGTAAGAACCCTAATTTGAAGGTTCATGAAATCACAATTTGAAATTTGGGATTTTGGGCACAACTGTGAAAGGAACCCATTGTTGAATACCCACATACCTCGATTGGAGTTAACCCACTTGAAATTTAAAAGATTAGGAGACTTGAACTTGGAGCTTGAGACCTTGAGTTTGAGAGAGTTCTTTTCCTTTTTGTGAGATGAATGACGTAATGAGAAGGGACTAAGGCTAATAGGTTTAGAAATCATGCTAGAAATGGTCAAAATGACCTCACTTAGGAGTGAAAAGGATGGGAAATAATTAAAATACCCCTGGGATGTAATTAGGAAAAAGCTGGAAAAAAGTTGACTTTCAGGGACCACAGATGGTTTCCACGGACCGTAGATCAAACCACGGCTCGTGGTTTCCACCCGTCGTTCCTGGCTAAAAGAATAGGCTACAGAAATTAAGATACGGGTTAACAGGACGGACCCATAGAATGAATCACGGGTCATAGACCCAAGTTGTCATCTGTGGGAACTGGTTTGATCTCTGATCAACTTCTACGATTCGACAGAATGGTCCGTCATTTAAATGACGGGCCATAGAACCCAGTCGTGAAACCTGGGGAAATTGTCAACCCTCTGATCTGATTCCACAAGTTGACAATGAGGGTTGTAGTCAGAACTACGGTCCGTAGAACCAACTCATTTTTCTCTGACCAGGGACTGAACCAACAGAAGGAAACCACGGTTCCATTTCACGACCCGTGGTTTAAACCACGGTCCGTGGTTTGGACCCGTATTTCCTAGGAACATGAAATTTTTAAGAGTTTCAAACTTAGAAAACTAGTTCGATTTCTGGGGGGTTACAGTGTTACAGCATCGGGGGAATTAGTCAACCCAAAAGACATCACCAGGAAGTCATAGTGACCATAACATGTCCTGAATATTGTCTTAGGGATGTCCTTCACCCTAACCCTCAACTGGTGGTAACCTAACCTCAAATCTATCTTTGAAAACACAACCAAACCCTGAAGCTGATCAAAAAAATCATCTATGCGCGGTATTGAATACCCATTCCACATAGTCACCCTATTCATCAGCCGATAATGAATACACATCCGCATCGACCCATCTTTTTTCTTCACAAATAGAATAGGAGAACCTCAAGGCGATACACTTGGCCTAATGAAACCCTTAGCTAACAAGTCCTGCAGCTTCTCATTCATCTCTCTCAACTCAGCTGGAGCCATATGGTAAGGAGAGATATAAATGGGCTTGGTGCCTGGATCTAACTTAATAGCAAAGTTGATATCTCTCTCGGTTGGAAGGCCAGGCAGGTCGGTAGGGAACACATCTAGGAAATATCAAACCAAAGGAACCGACTCAGGGGAAGAAGGGTTAGCACTAACAACTCGAACATATGCTAGATAAGCCAAACACCCACAAGAAATCAACATCCTAGCTTGAAGACAAGAGATGATCCCAGAAGGTGTGCAGCTAACAGAACCCTGTCATACAACCGGGGATGCACAAGGCACGTCTATGGTAAGGGTTTTGGCATAACAATCCAAAACTGCATGATAAGGGAATAACCAGTCCATGCCTAGAATGACATCAAAGTCTAACATATCAAGAATCAACAATTCACCCAAGTCTCAATATCTCCAATAGAAATCATATAGGATCTCACAATCCAATTCACTATTAAAGAATTTTCTACCGAGGTCAAAACAGATACAAGTATAGGTAATGGCTCATTAGGAAACCCCAAACAAGGAGACGTACGAGCAAGTATATCAAGGATCTAATAAAGTGAACGCTGACTGATGGCATATAAAAATCATACTTATGACTAGGGCATCTGAATCCTCTGCCTTCCATCTCCCTGGGACCACATAAAATTGGCGATGACCACCTCCTGATTGACCACTATCCCTACTACATGTCCTGCCTCATGGGGCCCCACCCCTAGCCAAACCACCACCTCCTCTAGCTGGTGCATGAACTGCACAGATAGGCTAATCCAGCTGAGTGGCAGGCTGAAGTGTACCCCGTTGGGGGCAATCTATAGCAAAGTGCCCAATAACTCTGCACTTATAGCAAGCCCCTGATGGCCTATACTGTCGAGATAAACTAGTTGAACCCGTGTGGCAACCATGGCTTGATGCCCCAAAAACCGAACCCTTCGAAGTTTGACCACTGTAACTCTGTTGGCTACTCTTTCCCTGCTCAAACTGAGAACTACCAGAAGCCTGAAGTGAAGCCTAAACCGGCCGACTAGATTGACCCTGGTGCTGCTGCAACTGATAACCTCGTCCCCACTGGCCTGAACCTCTACCACTATGACAGGAACCACTATAACTGCCCTAGTGATGGGGCCTCTTATCCCTAGCACTGGGACCATGATGGTGCAAGTCCTCCACGGTATGGGCATAATCTGTGATGGCCTGAAATGATCGACCACTAGCAACCAATATCTCAGCTGGCTATCTAAGCTCGGTCCGCAACCCCCAAACAAACCTACAGACTCTATTAGGCTCTATTGGCATGATCATAGCCCCAAATAGAGCAAGCTTGTGGAATCGAGTCTCATACTCTGATACAGTTATAGAACCCTACATAAGTCTGCTAAACTACTCTCTATGACGATCATGTTCACTCTGTGGTAGAAACATGGCCATAAAGGCCTCACAAAACTCTGACCAAGACAATGGAGGAGACGAAGATGGTCTACAAGCAACCAAGGACCTCAACCATAACTTAGCTGGGCCCTCCAACTGATAAGCAGTGTATCGAACACCCTGAGTCTCCAGTAAACCCAAATAGTGTAGCATCTCCTCACAAGTAGTGATAAAGTCATGCAGATACTGACCAGGAGTACCCACAAATCTAGGTGGAGCCAATCTTAGAAATTTGCCCAACGCCTTCTGCTCCATCTCCGTCATAGCTTGTGGGGATCAAGAGTTCGTTGAACAGATGGAACCATAATACCCTTAGCATGGGGAGCCATAGTAGCAGGCTGCACTCCTGAACTCTGTGTACCAAGGGCTGCTCCTTGAGTGGATGTCTGTGCAACCTCAGCACAAATCCCTAATCATACCCAATAACTGTAGAAGTAAACCCAGAATACATGAATACTGAGCTGGGCTTGATGCCAGTGCTGAAGCTAATACTGGAGCTAGTGGCACTTGAGCTATCTGCTGGTCCACATATTGTTACTCTGGAATAATCCCAGGCTCATACTCGGGCTCAACCTCGACCCAAGGAGCTCTAACTTGTGCGACTTCTAAGGCATGTCCCCTAGATCTACCTCGGTGACCTCCCTGATCCCTAGATGGAGTCGGAGGTGCTGGAGTTAAAGGCTCGCCCCCGCCTGATGTCGACGCTCTTGTATAAACCATCTGCGGGAGAATGAACCAGAATAAGTGAGATTTTAGGAAACCATCAAGGATAAGACGTACGATATAGAGGCAATAAGAGAATAGTATTTCCTAAGATGCCACTGTAGCCTCCAAAAGATTCAGTACAGACATCTCCGCCCTGATCCACAGTACTCTACTAGACATTGGCTCTTATAGCGATGACACCGGTGAACATATGCTCTGACACCAAGCTGTCATCACCTTATTTCTCAATCATGATGGCACCTATAACCCCCCAGTAGGCAAACTAATCCCCGTAGCATGAAATAGTTAGTAATGAGCTATTATCTAACAAGCAAGCAGAAGAATAATATATAAGTATGCAGAAGTAGGGGAAATAAGTAAAGAAAAGGGACAACAGGAATACATACATACATATATGGAAGATAAACCAAAGCCAAAACCAGGTATCATAGTATAAGAGCCAAAACTACATCAATAAAGTACAAAGGATCTAAAAAAGAGATATACATATGTCTCTTGATGAATAAGGAGTAAATAATACAGTAGATGAACTAAAGCTAAGCCCCGGTCCCCAAGAGCTTACCTTCAGTCTCGGATAGTCCCACAATACCTTGCACGAGGCAGCACGGTCACCAATAAGAACTCACACTCAGATATGCACCCAAAGATTCAGAAGTGTGGTATGAGCACCAATTGCAATGAAATGGGTACCCAGTAGGTATCATAGGCCGACTGGGCGCATATAAGTTATAAAAACAACAATATAGCTGAAAATAAACAAGTAGTCGCAGAAATAATGAACAAGTACATGGAAGCTAGCACAGAAAGAATACAAGGAGAAAACAATCATGCTAGGCTAGCTAATAAAACTATACATCACAGAACACAGGTGAAGGAAGAAGGAAAGCACCTAGGTCCATGCAATAACAATATATAAAGAAAGTTAAGGAGAAGGTGGTATACCGCTAACCTCAAGTAAAACGGGAAGGAGGAAAGGAAAATAATGATAACAAGATTAAAACCAAGTCACGCTAGTAACACCATAATCAGGATCAATATCGCCATAGAATAATAATAAATAAAAGTCTACCTACAGTCCCAAGGGCGCCCATACACCCGAGAAACATAAACAAGTGAAAACAAACCCTCCAGCATCCCATACTACCAGAGCATAAACTGAGCAAACAATAAACAAGGGTGGATAAAAACACAATATGCATAAAGTGATATGATATGCTAAAATCAAGTGATAGTAGTGTCGTATGTTACCCCCTCTGGTACCTAAAAGGCCCAATAGAGGCAGGATCCATGGAAGGGATTCCCCGAGTACCTTAACTCCACCGTACACCCCTCCTCTAGAACTCGCAACAAATATCCCCTAGTACGGATCGGCAAGGTCCATGGACGTCTACTCGTAGACTACATACTAAATCTCGTAATCTTAATATAACTATACAGAGTGTAGTCAGATCCAAATACTTTACCAGAGATAAAAAAAAATGCACGCTCGGGGTTCTACCCTGGTCTAAATTAGTGAATCAAGTCTCAAGAATCCCAACAAGGGTGCCCGAACATAACTAGGTCTAAAATAGTAGTAAAACCAATTTGTTGCTTGGTCTGACCGAGTTTATTATTAATAGGAAAACTGTACCAAAATCTTTTTTTAACTCCTTTGTACCCCAAAAAGATCCATAGAAATAGTTTTAAACCCTTTTTAACTATTTCTTACCGAAAATGGGCCCTCGAGGTCTTGCAAGGTTTAGAAAACAAAAAATAGCAGACCCAAAGCCAAAACCATAGTAAAACATGTGAAAAACCTCTGTATATGCATGTTAATGGCATGCTCAAACATAAGAAGTAGCCCAATGGCTCCAATCAACTTATCGTCCCTGCATAGGCTCCAATCCCTCTACAGCACACATAGCCATCTCTACAATGAATATCGATGTACGGGACTCATGGACATTCCCAAATAACCCACCATCTATGGTCCAGAGTCTAAAACAAAGCCATACAGGACCACAGGGGTGATACTATCAACTACAACAAATACTACAATCAACAGAGCAAAAAAACGACATACATGAAGAAGCGAACAAGGTCTGGGATACCAAGCTAATAAACCCAACCCAAGGATGCTAATTAGTACAATTATATCTTATATATGCGAAGTGTAAAAGAGTTAAACCATAAACTATTTGTCGTCCAATGACAAGCTGCTAGAACGACGATGTTCAAGCCTAAACCGCTCCAAGAAGCTCCGAAATAAAATCAAACTCGAATTCGGGCTTGAATAACTTGACATAGATAATTGATTTTTCTTTAGATAATCAAATATAGCATTAAAATATTTTCCCTGCAACTCCCTTCTTAACGTAATAAATATATACATATGTGCAACACACAACCTATTTAATTTGGAATCAAATAGTTGGAAAAGGTTGCTAAGTTTATGAGTTCAAATTTCAACCATTTGAAACAGTAAGTTTGTTGCTTTTTGTAATAAAAATATTTTTGAATGAAAAGTTACCCAATATACATATCTAAATTAATGAGGCACTTGATTTAAATAATTATAATTACTACTACTTTGAGGTGGCCAATAGATGAAAAGCTTAGTGGCAATTCTTGTGGTGTACTTCTCCACCACATCCACGTGGAAGTGGTGGTTCTACTTCACTAAATTTCCTTCTCCACTTAATTTCGAGTATTGCGAACGTTCGTGGAAAAATATATATAATTTTTTAAATATATCATAATAAATAGAAAATTATTTTAAATAAAATTTACTATATTATAATAATAATTTTTCAACATAACTTGACTTACTATCTCCGTCAAAATATTAATAACTTATAAAACTCTTGTAAAATAAATACATACACAAATATATCGTAACAAAAGTATTTTTTTTTTATAAATATTTAAAATATTTTTAGAAAAATAAAACTTTTGACGAACTTCAACTTTTAAATCAACTATTTTCAATGTTAATAAAATTCTCAAATTTTTAGCAGAATCTCTCCACAAGGTCAGTTGAAGTCATACGATCGCAAATCACTATCGCACGATTTTGATAACTCAACTCTTAAGACTCACTTCTAAAATAGGAAAACGATCATAAAGACCAAATGAACGGCCAGGGCACCGAACCGCCGGTCTCAACAAGCCATAAATAAGTTTGGACTGCTATAGGCAAGCTCTAACAGTACAAGAAAAGCGTAAACACAGTAAAGACCGAAAGGGTCATTACATTTATCGGCAGAATGAAGGAGTAATGGAACTTTTTACTTATTAGCTGGCACATATCTTGTTCACTATCACCTCAATTTGTAAAAAATTATTATCATCTCAACACACAATTATCCAACCAAACATATTAACATGATTTCTATTGTCAGATACCAATTGGAATCTACTATGTACTAATTGAACTCATCAAGATACCAATTAGAATCAACTAGATACCAATTAGACTTAACCTTGATATGCGACAATAGAGACATCATGATAGGAAAGAAGAAAGGGAAAGACTTCTTGCATGCCTCATAGGTTCCCATGTATTTGATGTGGACTTACCAATCCACAGGACTCTACTCGACATTGCTCTTGTACTTGAGAGAACGGTAATCTAGTGCCATGATACCAACTAGCACAACCCAAATTACAAGATCGTGTAGGCACCTACTCGACCCTAACTTGATAGGAGAATGTCTTACCATCTATCCTTTTTTGTAAAGGTAATTCTAAAGTGAACATGTTCCTAAAAATTAATTCAACTGAAAAACTCAAAAATCATTATTGTTTCCTTTAAACCATACAATCCTTATTAACAAAAATACAACATTTACCAAGGACCTAGGCTAGACATGTACAAGATCTTATATTACACAGTAAGGATAAGGAAATAAAAGAAACAACTTCCACCTGAGGAGTGAGATACGCAAAAGATGATAATGAGTACTCATCCCTCCAGCTAAGAAACTGTAATCAACCTATAACATAACTACACCCAGAAAGAGAACTTACATAATCTACCTTTCAGGGATATCAATGTTAAACAACACTGGACATATAAGTCATCACAGTACTCTATAATATAAAGTAGTCACAAAAAATCCTAGAATCATCTCCACATTGATTAACAATTGTATAGACTTTGTATCTCATCAATTTCACTCTATATGGTATCCACTCTCACAACTGTCACTCATCTGTATACATATGCTAAAGGGACATTAATCTTTCCCAATGATTCATGACTTATAGGGGTCTCTAGTGTCCATGTACTCTACCGGTATGGTACCCGACCCATCATATAATTGCTCATTCGTAAGTTCATATTGGATTCGAGCATCTCATCATTAGAATAGAATGTATATTCTCGATCCTCATAACATATCTCTATATGTTCTTACTTCAGTTTGTCTCAAGATAATAATAACAAGTACACAATAAATATCACAAGTTCACATTACAATCACAAATCATTTAAAGACATGCTACAATAATTAAATAGATTATTCAGACAAGCATTGTCAAGACAATAACATAACTCACAGACTATGTCAGAAGACCAATCAAACATACTTTATCAACCTATAAACACATACGAGCGACTAATTAAAGTTCTAACTCCGTGTAAGACACCCTAAATTCATCGCAAATACTCATCAACATTATCTTGCCACAAATCATTAAATTTAGTTAAATTGTGAAACCCCATCATGCATATTACCATCATTCTTATAAACATTTTATTATTAGTTGTTACCCGACAGTCGCTAACATACTAATTATAATACAATCCTTAATTCATTCACCTTTTTTTGCAGATCATATTTTAATATTTTTATTCACATTTTCTCAGATCAATTTCATCTTACGATAATCATATAGGGACTCCTAGACACCATTTTACACTGAATTAAAGATAGAAGAGGATTTGAATCCAAATAGGCAATTGAAGAAAGCTAAGTAGAGAGAAGAATTGAAGAGAAGCATTCTAGTGAGCGCATACGCCAGACTTGCATGCCGCAAGTCCTCACCTGTATTTTGCAGGTGACATGAAGGAGGAGACTTGGACACTGGCTGGCCTTATAGGTACCTACGTGCTGCAAGTCCTCACATGAGATCGCAAGTGCTAACACATATGAGCCGCAAGTCACCCAATGCGTAAAATTATCCAGAATTCATTTGCATATCTGGGAAGCTTTGAATGAAATTTTATGGACTTATGCAAGGTATATTATACCTTGTTTTTCTACAATTTGTGTATTGTATAGAGTAGACTTGAAGAAGTACACATTTGAGCATCTTCTTCTTCTAGAATTGAGAAAACACCATTGTTAAAGGTTGAAAAGCTTGGAATTGCTAATAATTTCTCATGATGAATGGAATTGAGGAACTCCTTTATAGTATAATTTCTCTTTCCTTAAGTATGAGTGGTTAATTTCTTTTCTAGGGGTGTGTGTAAATGATGGGTTTTTAGTATTGATTGGGTAGTGACTATTTGTTCTTAGAATTAATTAATAAGAATGGATCTTTTAAATTCTTTGAGTTTTAATCTAATAATTAATGGTTGCAAACATTAATTGAGTCCACTAATTTCAATTTTGATTAAGAAAGAAAAGTGAAATTGGGTGAGGATTTAATAGTGCGGATTGGAGGCTAAAACCTTATATAAACACTAGAGCTAGAGATAGTCTAAGCCTACCTAAGAAATTGTTTGTTTGATTATCGATTATGGTTTTGGGGTTCGAGAGAACCTAAAATAGACACACTTTTAGGTTGAGAAACTTTGAATGTAGCTAAAACCAATGCTATCCATGCTATAATTTATTCTAAGGCATCTAGTTAATATCTATCAAGGCTACTCCTCATCAAATGCACACACCTTGATCCTCTAATCTTGGTATAAACAATCGTGTTAAATTGTTGTTCTTGAAAACTCAATTGATTACTTGTTTAAAACCATTCCCCCAATTTACTTTCTTGTTTTAGGAAATACATTTACTTGTATGATTTGATTTACAAAACTTGGTGAATCTAACATCAAATCTCTATGGAAAATTGACCCTGAATCGTAGTTTGGTACTTGTTTTGCCAACAACCATTTTCACCTCCTTTATTGAAGAGTGATTTTGGACATTATCAAAAATGGCCATGTTGTCAGGGATTGGGTTTTGATTGCCATCTTTTGTTTTCGATTCACATTTGTTTTGTGTCTTGTTTTTCTGTTACTTTGTTTGTTGTTTTTGTGTTTTGAATAGTTGAAGCAAATGATTCAAGCTAGAGAAAAAGCTAGGATTGATGGATTCATAGATGTTGAAGATGAACCAATTGGAGATATTATAGCGGGTGCCATTTGCCCACCTCATATGATAGGGAATGCAGTTTTTCATGTCACAAGCACCATGCTACACCTTATCCAAATGAAAGGATTATTCAGAGGCCTTGTAGACGAGGATGTTAACTGCCATATAAGTAACTTTATTGAAATATTTCAGCTATTCAACATCCACAACATCATCCAAGAGTCTATTTGGTAAAGATTATTCCCATTCTCCTTCACGGGAGAAAAATATCATGGTTGGAAGAGTTTCCTGAAGTCTCTATCACTTCGTGGAATGAATTAATAAAGGCTTTCGTAGATCATTTCTTTCCTCCCTCAAGAATGCTTCAACTTTGTGATCAGATCACAAACTTTTGCTAACAACCCAGAGAACCCCTACATGAACTGTGGTTAAGGTTCAAAAAGAAAATGTTAATGTGTCTAACTCATGGGTTTCCAGATGGAGTGTTACTTTAAAGTTTACATCACTTATTGGAGTCCATGAATAATTTTGCAGTGAATAACCTAGCTAGTGGTTCAATAGTGGACCAATTGTTTGGACTTGCTAAACCCTTTTTGGATCAGATGAATAACTAATTAGGCTAGCATTTAAGGGGAACTGAGGTTACATCAAGTATCACCCACATAATCATGACAAATAAGATGAGGTGAATAAAAGAAGAACGAGATGAGACCTTGGCAAAGATGACTACCCAAGTAGATTTGCTTACTAAGCACTTGATGAGAGCTTGAGTAACGAGCGTTAATGCCAATGGGGCTCAAGGAGACAAATGTCATGCCCCAAGGTTACTCCATAGACATAACACGAGACTCGGGACCACGAGAATCCCTAGATAACCCTTGGTCATAGCATTCTCAAACATAACAAAGAAATAAGACATAGCGGAAGCATCAAAATAAATCCAAAACCGGAAGACATATCATAAATGTAGAGTCGAATAGAAAATACAACTCAGAAATTATCTCATAAAGTCTATGTCTGTAAAGCCTCTAATACTATCATAGAGAGTTGTTGGGACAACACCCCCCAACTAACTCGAACATCTGAAAATAAAGAATATAATAAACTGAGGTGGAGCCTAGCCCTCGGACTATGAGGACTCACCAATAGCTAGGTAGGAATGGTCGGATCTCTAGCCACGGATCTGAGTAGGAGTACCTGAGTCAGCATCATAAAAAGATACAGCGCAATATACGTTAGTACTATGGAATGTACTAAGTATGTGAGAGATGCATAAGTAAGGAAAACATGTTTTAAAATGATCTGATTTCATGAAGAAGGACCATAAACCAAAATCAAGGTATAAAGCAAAATACATGAAACAAGGCTTAATTTTCATAACTTAGATTCATATAATTTCCTAGCTTGAAAATAATACGTGGGAGTTTCTCTTAACCGACATTAAACCATGCTGAGCTACATGGAGTTCAGTGTCTTGCACCTACATCAAAAGAGTTGTCCTAACTGGACAAGGTTAGAACCATTTCGTACCAGGATCCTATCATAATAAGCCTCACAGTTATCCCGTCTTTGAATTAAGGAGTAAAAAAAAATCTGAAAAGTAAGGGGATTGGTGGGGGTGGGGTTGGAATGCAACTGAGTTTTGAATGCAGAGCCCGCCTACATATCCCAAGACTCATGGAATCAGGCTGCTTATAGTTCAACTCAATCGGTGGAAAATATAGTCTTTATGTTAAGACAACCTTTGGCTCATGATGATTGACAAATGGATTGAGCCATAGAAAAGAGGCTTGTAACCTCTCAACTATGAATGTGTTGCGCTTCACACCCATAAATAAGATTTTACCTGGACATAATTTCTAAGGCTTGAGGTGCATTGTCACCCGTATTTGAAAAGAAATAATATTGCTTCCAATGTGAGTTCAGAAAAATACTCTGGATGCGAAACTAAGACCCAATGAGAAGAAATACCAACATACCTTCTGACAGGGGTGTGGTTTGATGGAGGTGAAAGTCGTTCTTCATCTCACGTCCAAAGAGATTGATATTCCTCTCTAGACTATATCCCAGTTCGCTGCTGAGAAAAAGTTCCACATGTGATGCGTACTTTTTTGTGTAGTCCGCACCTGTGGTTTTGCTTTGCAAATTTCATCCTTCTCGAATGCTCTCGACAACATCTCAAAACAAAATTGTTAGTAGTAAAGTAATTCCATTTGAAGAGATAGTTTATTTGCCATACCTCATCGTTGAGTCATGTTTGAATCTCGTGTGTGACGTCTTTTGAACATTTTATACCTGTTGATCTGGTTTGAGATTTTCATCCTCTCGGATGTTCTCGGAAATATTTTGACATAAAATTGTTAGTAGTCAAGTAACTCAATAAAGAGAGATAGTTTATACCTCATTCTTCCGCGTCTGTTATCTCTTGATGAAGATGATGTCCTTTCCTATCTCTATCTTGGGAAATATCAACTTCCTTGACAAATAAACATGATAGCCTTCGTAGCTATTTGAATAGGATTGCCTTTGTGGCAATCATTGGATATGACAACCTTCATAGTCATTTTATGTGATAGTTTAAATAACTGTTTGTGTCATTCTCTTGAATATGATAGCCTTCGCGACTATTGATAGTAGTATTTGCATATATTTTTGGGGTAAGTCTCGCGCATCATTCGTATCATGGTGACTAATAAATATTCCCTAAATTTTCAGGCTTTGGGTAATCAAGCATATCATCCGACTTTGGATATAGGCAGCTTACAGATGACCTTTAATTGGTCAGCTTTCAAGTGATCTTGCACATCATCTAACTTTGGATAGAGGCAACTTACAAATGTCTTTCGAATTGCTAGTGTATGGGTAATCCTACACTTTTATCTGATCTTAGATGTAACGCAACTTATAGATTTCCCTTGAATTATTAGCCTTTGAGTAGTCCTGCACAATATCAATGTGGATATGTCGTGTCTTATAGATAACCCTTGGACTATCAATTTTTGGTAGTCTTGCACTATTATCCAATTTTGGATGTTATTGTGACTTATGCATTATCCTTGAACTGTCAATCTTCAGGTGATCTTGCACACTATACAGTTTCAGATATCACTGCATCTTACAGATAACTCTTAGTTTGCCAAGTTTTGGATAATATTGCACACTATCCTATTTTAGACATCGTTGTGACTTACAGATGACCTTTGGCCTTCCAATTTTGGAGATCCGGTGCATTGTCCAATTTGGATGGCATCTTACAAATATCCTTCGAACTATGTGCTTTCGACCTCGACAGCAAGCAATATTTGATTATCGGGAGTAACAAGGCCTTTTCCACTCAATCAAATATAGTTATATCCTTTGGCGATCTATGCTTCTGAATGTACAAACACCTTCAGTGTGAGACTTTGTTGTCAAATAAATAAGGGTGCATAAATATCCTCTATGTTAGACTCCGCCATCTTACGCGATATTGGATATGAATATTCTCAACGCCAAACTCTTTCATCTTGACATAATAATAAGGAAGCAAAGATATCCTCAACGTCAGACTTGGTATAATAATAAGGAAGAAAAATATCCTCAACGTCAGACTCCACCATCTCACGCGATATCAGATATAAATATGCTGAATGCCAGACTTGGCATGATAATAAGGAAGAAAAGATATCCTTAACGTCAGATTCTGCCGTCTCACATGATATCAGATATAAAGATGTTGAATGCCAGACTTGCCCTAATAATAAGGAAGCAAAGATATCCTCAACGTCAGACTTCACCGTCTTACACGATATCAGATATAAATATTCTCAATGCCAGACTCTGTTGTCTTGGCATAATAATAATGATTTATACGATATAGATATGCATATGCAAATATCCTCAATGTCATACTTTATTGTCTTACATGATCTGGGATATAAATATGCTCTTGGGTCGATCCTGCGCACCAAGTGTGACTTAGGGACCCCTCTAAATGTCATCCTCTTTGAAACCGGTCAGTGGAGGAAAATAATTTTCGCAGCAAATGTATCTGCGATATTAATGATGATGGTCCTTGCGACATGGTCCTCATGACATAGTCCTTGCGACATGGTCCTCGTGACATGGTCCTTGTGACATGGTCCTCGTGACATGGTCCTCATGACAAGGTCCTCGTGACATGCAAATATGATGATGTTGATTATCGCGCAATGACATGTGTAGCAGTTGCAGAAAATATCACCTTTGATTTGTGTATTTACATGTTGACTCCTTTGTCTGTACCTGTGTTCAAGGCAAACAATTAGTAGACACTGCTTCGCTCGTACTAGTGACTATAGTCAAACTTGAAAAAATTTGAAGATGACGTTTATGAAGCTAATCAAAACAATTTTCATTTCAAATGTGAATGAAATGGTCGTGCCCATTTCTGGGGACAACCACAAGTACCATATTCGAACATCGTTTGTTCGTGGTGATTTTTGACTTGCTTGGTATTGGCGGAGAATCTCATTGATCTCTTATTTTGAGACTGGCCACGGCGTCTTGATCTGTTTGGGGAGTCGAGGATGCTGTCGATCTCTCTTTATCTAGTAGTTCCTGCAACTATAAGAAGATTTTTCCGTTCCAGGGACTTTTGCCTCTTTTTGCTCCTTTTAGGACAAATTACATCCACAAAAAAATAGTTAGTTTTTGGCAAAACTAATTTGTGTTGACCTCCTTCAATCCACATCTCCTTCCTCTGTCTTTTTTGCATGCCTTTTCACTCTCGGGTACTCGTCATCCTCGACTCCCCGGGTCACAGTAGACATAATACAAAATCAAATTATAAAAGAGTAAAACTAATATTTTGTAAAAGATTTTTCAAACAAGTTCTTTGGAAAACCAGGATTTGATAAAGATAGTTTGGAAAGGTCTCTGCCTATCATGCCATGCATTAGATCAACGAAAGTCCTTTACTCGAGGCTTTGACATCTCTGATATACTGCTGGTGGACTCTGGAGATCCTCTAAAATCCTAGATGGAGAGTTTGAGAATGAAGTTTTGAGAAATCTATCATAGCTGGGGGTTAATCCACCTCGGTCTTGTTACAACTGGGGATTTCCTGAAGTAGACTCCGATCTCGCGGTGCTCGGGGAATTCTTCAAAGTTTGTTTCTAAACTCTTGAATGATGTTTGGTGGATATTTTGAGGTCTTCCTCAAAATTTCTGCCCCAGTTAAAGGTTTCACGATGAATCTTTTTCCATTTATAAGAGATTTGACACTCTGTGGGAATTATGAGATTCTTTCTCGAGATCCATCTCAGTCGCTCTTTATCATATTCTGCATTCTGACTTATTGGAGACGATATTCGCCTTTTGAATTATCGAGATTCCTTTCTCGAAAATTCTTCCCCAATTTTCATTTCCTAGGTAATATGACCAAATCATTCTGGCACCTACGTATCTCGTTGAGGCAGGAATCAGGTAAAACATAGTTCCCACACTTGAAATGGTATAGTGGTGATGGCTAGCTGAAGTGAGGCCTCCTCAGCTGCCTGTGTTTTAGCCCCACATCTAGTGGTTTGTAGCTCCATATCCGGATCGGGCTGTATCTTATATATATCTTCTGACCTGTTTGCCTCAGGTTCATGTGTGGTGGGCTCATCCGGTTCATCTCGGAGTCTAGATTGGAATTTACGAGCCATCACCTTGAATGACTTTGTGTTCTTTGACCTCATAGTACCTGTGGAGGACAACATCAGTATAACCAAACCAAGAAAACCCAAAAAACATTCTTGAAATTCAACTTAACTTGGGTCCACGAATTGTAAAATGAATAATGACTCGTCAAAACCCCTCATGATATCTAGGAAGCATCATGGGGTTACAGGTCTAAGTTCCATGAGATTCTTCTATGACTCGTGATTTAAACCACGAATCATAGAAGCCTCTCGTGAAAATCAGACTTCCTTTACTGCCCACAGGTCTATGGTTCACGAGTGTCATCCACGACTCGTGGAATGAACCACGATTCATGGGAGACCCTCGTGAAACACAGGCCTGAGAACAGGTATTTGTTCCAGTTCCTACGGGTACCTTCCACGATTTGTGGAATGAACCATGACTCGTAGAAGGCACTCGTGACCACTGGATAACAGAAAACCAACTTGAAAATCTTATTTGTGATTTTCTTTTACCTTCAACACATTCACACATAATTGCAAACACATTTAACTTACCCATTCCACAACCGTCATCCCTTAGGGTGTTTACACAATTAAATCTACCAATTTCATACACTAGGTCAAGTTAATTTCCCCAAAATTTCAAACAATGTTTAGAAGTAGTTTCATACCTTTGAAATTTGGGAGGAGTGGGACTAGTTGCTGAAGATTAAGAGCAACGACCTCGACCCACGACCACCTATGTAGTTCACAAACCTGCTTGGTGAAGAAATAGCAGCACGACTTGTGGGGGAAAGCAGTTGGGAGTGACTTTGTGGAATTTTCGGGATTTGAGTGGCGGATTTGGTGTTGGAATGGAAATAGGAGGGAGTTGATGTTGGTTTGGTTGAAGAAAATAGGGGAAACATTTAATTTTTGGGTGTTTTAAGCGATTTAGGTCGTGGGTCAGGTCGGGTGAAGCAGGTGAACAGTAAAAAAATAATTCAAAACTTACCTGGGTTCCACGAGTCCTATTAACGAATCGTGGAACTAACCATGACTCGTAGAATGATCTCGTGGAACAAGTCCTGCCACCAAATTTCCTCTGATTTCCATGAATGGAAATCATGATTCGTGATTGTGTTCATGACTCATGGAACCAGTTTGTGGAAGCTGTTCTACACTAGGCCATTACCACCTGAGTTCCACGTGTTGGTTCGACGACTCATGGAATGGTCCACGATCCGTGAACCAAACTCATGGAGCCTGACTTACCTATTTTTTGAGTTTTGATTTTCTCCAGCACTTTTCCTCCACCTGTTTCTTCACATATTGAAAACATTAGCCTTGGGTTGCCTCCCAAGAAGCGCTTGATTTAACATCGTGGCACGACGCAAGTGTTTTTGTTACTCAGACTTCACCAAAACACTCCTCAGTCTTTATACTACAACTAACATAAAGTAAATTACAAAATCATGGATTGCCTCCCATGTAGCGCCTGATTTAACATCGTGGCACGACGCAGGCTGCTTGATTACTCAGACTTCATCAAGCTCCTTGGGTGGGATGAACTCCTTTATTCTCCAAGCCTCAATAGTCTTGATCTCCTCTGTTGTGCCGAAATAAGCTTTTATCCGCTGCCCGTTTGATTTGAATCTCTTTCCATCAAGGTTTTCAAGTTCAATAGCCCCGTGAGGGAAAACTTGCACCACCTTGAAGTGTTCTATCCACTTGGACTTCAACTTGCCAGGAAACAAGCGAAGACTAGAATTGAAAAGTAGGACCAAATCACCTGGCTGAAAATCTCTCTTCTCTATCATCCGGTCATGGTACAACTTCATTCTCTCCTTGTACAGAGCTAAACTTTCGTATGCATTCAGTCGGAACGCATCCAACTCATTCAGCTGCCCTACCCTTTGCAATGATATTGCACCCCAATCCAAGTTCAGCTTCTTTAAGGCCCACATGGCCTTGTTATCTAGTTCAACTAAAAGATGGCACGCCTTACCAAACACAACCTGGTATGTAGACATTCCTATTGGCATCTTGTACGCAGTTCGGTACGCCCACAATGCATCCTCAATCTTCTGCGACCAATCCTTTCTATTTGCATTAACGGTCTTGGATAGGATTCACTTGATTTGCCTATTGGAGACCTCCACTTGCCTACTCGTCTGAGGATGATAAGGGGTTGCAACTCTGTGTTTCACTCCATATTTCTCAAGCAAATCATGAAACAACTTGTTGCAAAAGTGAGCGCCTCCATCACTAATAATGGCCCTTTGCGTACTGAATCTGGAGAAGATGTTCTTTTTCAGGAACGCTGTGACATATTTACCTTCATTTCTTGGAAGTGCAACCGCTTCCACCCACTTAGACACATAGTCAACAGCCACCAATATATAACGGTTCCCATTAGACAGCACGAATGGACCCATGAAGTCAATGCCCCAAACATCAAACATCTCAATCACAAGAATGGGGTTTATAGGAAGCTCATGTCTCCTTGATATGCCTCCTTCCCTCTGACATCTGTTGCACGCCTTAGCAAACTCGTGGGCATCTTTATGAATAGTCGGCCAATAATAGCCGCATGCAAGATCTTATGGGCAGTCCGGATACGACTATGATTACCTCCCTTAGGGGAGGAATGGCATGCTTCCAATATCTCCATCATCTCAGCTTATGCAAAATATCTTCGGATCATAGTGTCCGCACACACACGGAACAAGAATGGATCTTCCCAAAAATATTTCTTCACATCAAACATGAATTTTCTCCTTTGGTGAACGGACATATCATCATGCACTAAATCACTTGCCAAGTAGTTGGCAATGTTCACGAACCACGGGATCAAGTCTTGAGAAGCAGCCAATACCTGTTCGTTAGGAAACCAATAATCAATAAAGTGTTCCAAAAGGTTGACTCCACGGATGCGAGTATGAAGGAGATGAAAGCTGAACTTTCAAGTATTAATCAAAAGGTGGAGTGCCACGCTGTCTCCATCAAACAACTTGAGACAAAGATGCATCAGTTGTCAACTAACCAGAATCCACGCCAAAAAGGTACCCTCCCAAGTGACACTGAGTATGTAGAACAATGTGCCTTATGGAGTATCAACTGAATCAAATGACCAACCCTCTGAACTAAAAGTTGGCCATCAAAACCTTAGAATACCATCAGAAGCCAAAGTAGCTCGGATGGCCTCACCCCGAAGTACCTGATCACGAAGGTCACATAAACTCTGATCCTTAAATTGTCAACTCTAAATCTGATCAACTAGAGTAGAACAAACCTCAACACTAGCAAGCACTCTTCTATGATCCGACAAATAAAGCCTAAATAATCGGTTAGCCAAGGACTGGATGTCCAAGGCCAACGATCGCTCAAAAATTGCAAGTGAAGCTAGGTTGCCCATACTCACAGCTTCCATCTCAAGGCATCATCTACCATGTTTGCCTTTCCTAAATGGTATAGAATAGTGAAATTGTAGTCCTTCGGTAGCTTAATCCATATCCTCTACCTCGAGTTCATCTCCCGCTGACTTGTAATGTACTGAAGACTACGGTCATCAGTAAATATCTCACAATAAACTTTATATAAGTAGTGCCTCTAGATCTTAAGCGCAAAGACTATTGCCGCCAACTCCAAGTCATGAGTGGGGTAGTTGAGCTCGTGAACCTTCAGCTGTGTTGACACATATGCTATCACTCGACCCTGCTGCATTAACACATAACCAAGACTGACCCCTGAAGAATTACAATACATGAAGAAACTCTGACCCTCAACCGGCAAAGTCAAAACATGAGATGAAGTCAATAAGGCCTTAAGCCTCTGAAAGCTATCCTCGCACTGATTTGACCACTAGAATGGGACATCATTCCTAGTTAGCATAGTGCTTCTATGGAAGAAAATCCCTCAACAAACCATCTGTAGTACCCATCTAAACCAACAAAGCTGCAAACCTCGGTAGGAGTATTAGGTATAACCAATCACGAAGCGCAGAAACCTTATCCGGATCAACCCTAATATCATCCTTAGACACCACATGTCCTAGGAATGCAACTGACTCAAGCCAAAACTCACACTTTGAGAACTTGGCATAAAGTGATGGTCTCTCAATGTCTGAAGTATAGTTCTCAAGTGCTGCTCAAGCTCGTCCCTACTCCTCGAGTATATCAGAATATCATTAATGAAGACTATCACGAACATATCCAAGTACGGGTTAAGCACCCTATTCATCAAATCCATAAGAGATATATGGGTATTAGTCAACCAAAAAGACATAACCATAAACTCATAGTGACCATAACATGTCTTAAATACTATCTTAGGGATGTCCTCCGCCCTAATCCTCAATTGATGGTAGCCGGACCTCAAATCAATTTTTGAAAACACGGTGGAACCCTGAAGATGATCAAACAAGTCATTAATCCTCGGCATCGGATACCTATTCTTCACTGTCACCTTATTCAACTGCCGATAGTCAATACATATCCACATCGATCCATCCTTCTTCTTCACAAAGAGAACAAGAGCACCCCAAGGAGACACACTCAGTCTAATGAACCCCTTAGCAAACAAATCCTAGAGTTGCTACTTAAGCTCTCTCAACTCAGTAGGAGACATACGGTAGGGAGGAATAGAAATGAGCTGGGTGCCTAGCTCTAACTCAATGACAAAATCAACATCTCTCCCAAGTGGAAGGCCTGGTAGGTCGATAGGAAACACATATAGGAACTCTCAAACCACAGGAACAAACTCAGGAGACGAACGGTCAGCACTCATATCTCAAACATATGCTAGATAAGCTAAACACCCATGGGAACTCAACTTCCTAGCTCGAATACAAGAGATGATCCCAAATGGTTCATGGCTAACAGAACCCTGCCACACAACCGGGGATACACCAAGCATGGCTATGGTAACGGTCTTGGCATAACAATCCAAAATTGCAAAGTGAGGGGATAATAAGTCCATGCCCAGTATCACATCAAAATCTAACATATCCAGTATCATCAAATCACCCCAAGTCTTCAAATCACCTGCAATTATCACACAGGATCTCACAATCTGATCCACTACTAAAGAATCTCTTACTGGGGTCGAAGCAGAAACAGGCACAGATAATGGCTCACTAGTAAACCCCAAACAAGGTAGAAAGTAGGCAGATACATATGAACAAATGGATCCAGGATCAAATAAATTCATAGCAGACTGATGGCATACAAAAATCATACCTGTAATCACAGCATCCAAGGCCCTCTGCCTTCCGTCTCCTAGGGACTGCAGAGAACTGGCGATGACCTCCACCTGCCTGATCGCCATCCCTACCACCTGCTCTGCCACGTAGAGCACCACCCCTATCCTAACCACCACCCTCTTTAGTCGGAGGATGAATTACTCGTAAAGTCTCAACCGACTGCCCTGTACCCTGCTAGGGGAAATCTCTAGAAAAATGACAAATCACGCCACAATTAAAATAAGCCCCTGATGACCTACTCTGTAGAGATGAACCAGTAAAACTCGTATGGCCACCAAGGCCTGATGCCCCAGAAGCTGTACCCCTCGAAGACTAACCGTTATAGCCCAGATGGCTGCTCTGACCATTCTCAAACTGGGTACTACCAAAAGTCTAAAGTGAATCTTGAACCGGTCGGCTAGACTGAACCTGGTGCTGCTGTGGCTGATAACCCTTGCCCCACTGGCCTGAACCTCTACCACCATGCCTGGAATCATTGTAGCCAACCTGATGTCGAGGCCGCTTATCTGTGCCCCCCTGATCATGTCGCTGTAAGTCCTCCACAGTACGGGTATAGTCTGCGATATCCTGAAATAACCGACCACCAGTATCCAATATCTCAGCTAGATACCTAATCTCTAGCCTCAAACCCCATACAAATCTGCAAATCCTATTTGCCTCAATAGAAATAATCATAACTCTAAATTGTGCTAGCTAATGAAAATGGGTCACACACTCCGAGACAGTCATAGAATCCTGCATAAGCAGATTAAACTTTTCCCTGTGATACTCACGATCACTCTGAGGTAGGAACTTGGCCATAAAGACCTCATAGAATTCAGACAAGGTCAAATAAGTCAATGTAGAAGATCTTCAAGCAACCTGTGCCCTCAACCATAACTTCGCTGGACCCTCCAGCTGATACGTAGTATATCAAACTCTGTGAGTCTCTAGCAATCCCAGATGGTGTAACATCTCCTCACAGGTAGTAATGAAGTCATGTAGGTCCTGACCCGACGTAGTAGTAAACCTCAGTGGTGCCAATTGTAAGAACCTACCCAAAGCCTTATGCTCTCTATTTGTCATAGTTGGGTGAGGAATAAGAGGCTATGCAACTGAAGGGATCGGAACAACCTCGGCACAGAGAGCCGCAATAGTAGGCTACGCTCCTAAACTCTGAACACCCAGGGCTACCCCCTGAGTGGGTTTATGTGATACCTCAGAAGGTCTCTCTCCAATCATACCTAATAGCTAAACAAGTAATCCCTTAATATTCGAAGACTGAGCTAGGGATGAAGCTGGCAAAGAAACTGATGCTGGAACTGGTGGCACCTGGGATACCCCCGGGCCCACATGTTTTTGCTCTGGAATAAACACTGGCTCGTAGTCAAACTCGGGCTCTACCTTAACTCTAGAAACTCTAGTAGGTGCCGCTGCTCTAAGTCGTCTATGATGCGCCCAAATTACACCTCTAAAAGAAGCGCAAGCGATCGCTGTTCAAATATAAAACCCAAATAAAGGTTGGGGTCGATCCCACAGGGAATATAGAAGGACTATGGTCGATTAGTGTTTACTTAAATCTTTTAGTCAATTATTTCTCACAAAGGGGGAGGGGGTTTAAATTAACAAGTAAAGATCATAATGTGAATTACTAACAAGTAACAGAGATCAATTTTAACAGTTGCTATCAATATGAGAAGTGACTAGGGTCGTGTTCCCCATGAGATCATAACTTAGTAAGGCTTTTGTACTTGGTTAACAAGTTTAGTGCTTAGCATGCAGAATTGGTATGTTAGGTTCATCTAATTCCTTGGTACGACAACTAGGTGAATTTAACCACACGCCTTGGTCCGGCCGTGGGTGTCACTTTACTAATCCTTACCCTTGATCCCAGATTAGCTATTCCCGGACAAGGTCAAGCTATTAGACAAGGGTTGATAGCCTCGAATCTCATTGTTTACAACCCTTTTCCTATCCGTTACCTCCTTGGTCCGGCAAGTAAGGATAAGGTGAGTTCTAACGTTGTACATCATTAAAAAGCAATCAAAGCAAAGGGAAGAACAATACAGGCATAAACACCTTTCTAGATTACCTAAGTACTTTGCCTACTTCATTAATCCTTCATGGTTCCCACAACCCTAGTTGTGGACTTAGTTACTCATGCTCATAAGTAAACAATCAAGAATTATTTGTATGATCATGATCATGTACTTACAATAAGAGTTAAAGAAATCCAGAATCTTGAATGGATGAAGATGGAAGTAAGACCAACAAACTATGAATGAATTAAACTCTCAAAACAAATAATAAACCAATATCACAAGGTTACCAATCTGTTTCCTACAAAATATCATGCATCAAACGTAAAAGAAAACCTAGGGAAAGTATTTATAGACAATGCAAATCTTGTCCTAACAAAACTAGGAAAACTGGAATCGGCAGCTTCCACGAGATCATTCCACGATTCGTGAAAGCTTCTACGGTTCATCACATGTGCTCGTGAAACTCAAAAAAAATTTCTCTTCTGTAGGTTCTTTTCCACGAAGGCAGTCTATGACTCATGACTTGAATCACGGCTCATGGGGCTGAGTCGTAGAACTCAGGCTTTGTCCTCTTCTCTGATCAGGTTCCACGAGTAAGGCCCACGACTCGTGAACACATCTACGACTCGTGGAAACCTTTCATTGAACTCAGGCCCCTGTTGCATCTATAGTAACCTTTCCAGACTGACTTTCACGACTCGTGAAAGGGTAAACGACTCGTGGTAATAAGTTGTAGAAGTCAGTTCAAGCTCCGTCTGCAACATTCTTTTCACAACTGACTTCCACAACTCGTGGAATGATTGACGACTCGTGGTACTGAGTAGTAGAACTCAGTTTCAGTCCTTAATTGTTGTCCTTTTCTGTACTTAGTCTCTGAACCCTATTTTCCTGCACAAGACTCCAAAACACATCAAATCTACTAAAAATCTCTAAAGAACATACTCTAATTCCATGTTTTAAGCATCGAAAGTGCCGCAAACTCATGGCACATCAGTCCACGACCCCTAACTCTACCCTTATGACCACCCTGACCCCTAGCTGGAGTCTGAGGTGCAGGGGCAGGAGGCTCTCTTCTTCCAAAAGCAGAAGATCTCGTATGAACTATCTACAGAAGAGTGAACTAGAGTAAGTGAGATTTCCGTAAACCTTCAAGGATACTACGCACGAGATAGAAGCAAGAAAATTCTATTTTTTCCTAAGATGTCACTATAGCCTCCCGATGATTGAGTACGGACGTTTCCGCCCCGATTCGCAGGACTCTACTAGACATTGTCTCCTATACCGATGTCACCGGTGAACCTAGAGCTATGATACCAAGCTGTCACAACCCAATTTATCTGTCATAATGACACCTACAACCCCCCAGTAGGCTAACCGATTCCCATAGCCTGAAACGGTCAGTAATGGGCTACTAACTAACAATCTAAGCAGAAGAACAATTTAACATTCAAAAGCAAGGGAACAAGATAAAGAAAATAGATAACAGGAATAATATAAACAATGAGGAAGCTAAACCAAACCCAAAACTTGGTATCATAGCATATAAGAGCCGGATCTATGTAAGAAGTACAAGGGTCCAAAACAATATATTTACACAAAGCTGTCTCCGGGTAGAAATAGAGTTCATAATCAAAAGATAACTAAATCTAATCTTTGGTCGCCAAGAGCTCACCCTCAGTCTAGAATAGCACCAAAATAGCACCTCGCACGAGTCTCCACGAGCTAACGGCAATGGCCCACACTAAGATCTGCACCAGAAGATACAGAGTGTAGTATGAGCATCAAATGTGAAGCATAAGGTACACAGTAGGTATCATAGGCTGACAGGGCACATATAAGATAAAAGCGTAGTAACAGACATAATAGAAGTAAGTAGTCACAGAAATCAACAAAAAGTACACAGGAACTAGCCTAGAGGGAAGTCAACAGAACGACATACAAGGCTAGCAAATTGAATATATACGCAACAAGCATAGGTGTAAGCAAGAAATAATGTAGCTGGGATCTTGCAATAACAATATATACATAATAAGTTTAGAAATGGATGGTATACCAGTAACATCAAGTACAAGGAAGGGAGAAGGAGAGTAAAGATAGGCAATGTCAAAAACAGGAATAAATAACCCAACTATACATGCCACTCTCAAATCCAACAAGTAATAACTCAGCCGTATATTATCTCATAAGCATAATTATAACAGGGGGATAACACCGTGATAAAGTAACAAGAGACTACCTACAGTACCTCGGCTGCCCATACAATCGAGGAACGCAAACAAGTAAAAACAAAACCCTCCAGCTGCCCATACAACTGGAGTGTACACTCAAAAAATAGTAAACAAGGGTGGAACCTCAAACAAAGAATGATATGATGCATGATAACCTCAGGGTGGAATAGAAACTCCATTTGTACCTCCTCCGGTGCCGATCATGCCCAGCAGCTAGGTTCCATGAAAGGACACTGCCCGTATAACTCTACTCTGTTGTATACCCTCCATCCGAGACATGCAGCCCAAAGCCCTAGGCTAGGATGGCAAGGTCCATGGAGGTCACAGACCCTATACTAAAGCTTAGTATCAAAACAAATCATCCAAAAGCAAGTCTGGGTTCAAGATAGAGACCATGTTTTGAATATGCATGCCCAGACCCTGTCCAGGACTAAAGTAGTGAAATGATGTCTCAAAAACCCTTCCAAAGATGCCCAAGCATAACTGGGTCTAAAATAGTAGAAAGTCATCTTAGGTGCTTGGTCCGACAGAGACTAAAATCACCCCAAATCAGTAGAAAACTCAACTAGCACCCAGCCCCGCCGAGTATAGCATTATAGAAAATCTAGTGATAGAAATCATAATATAACCTCCTCTTACCCAAAGAATATTCACAAGTTAAGTCAAACCATTTCTAATTTATTTCCATCGAAAATGGGCCCCCGGGGCCATGTAAAGTTTAGAAAGACAATACCAATAGGCCCCAAAACAAAACCATAGTAAAATGTGGGTTAATCCTCTTTATATGCATGGAAATTATATGATCAAATACAAATAGTTGCCCAGAACCTCACAATCAACCTATCGGCCCTGCACAGGCTCCAATCACTCTACAACATAGATAGCTAGCATAATATCACGATAACGATTCCCGGGACTCAGGGACACCCCCGAATAACCCACCGTCTATGTCCTAGAGTCAAAACAAGGCCACACAGGGCCATAAGGATGATAACATAAACTACTAAGAATACTACACACAACAAAGAGAAGAAACGGGGTGAATCACGGAAAAGTGGTCAGGGTCTGTGGTACCAACCTAATAACCCACCCAAGGATGCTAGCTAGTACAATTTTATCTGATATATGCTAAGTCCAGGGAGTTTAGACCATAACCTACCTGTCGTACGATGAAAAGTTGCTGGGACAATAAAATCGAAGATCGAATTGCTTCAAGGAAACCCGAACCATGGTAAATCTATCAAAAATATCAATAATACAGTAAGACGAGTCTAACGATACCCATATCGCTATAATTGTAGTCGGGTCGAAATCTGGGTCAAAAGCGAGCCCGAGGGGCCCACAACCCGAAACTAAAAATGGAAAAGAGCACGATGACCACCACGATTCCAAGAAGGCATGCTCTAAATTTGAGCATAATTGGCCAAGAGAAAGGTGCCAAAATAGCCCACTCAAGTTGGGGTTTAAAGATGGAATTTTAAGACTAAAAACCGGAAATTAGGCAAGGAATCACTACAACATTTTAGTCTTTTGTCCACCCTTGTAAAGTGTGGCCTAAAGTAGCAAAAAGTGTGGCCTTTGATCAAAGGCTACGCTTTTGGCCTTTAGGCCACGCTTTTTCGGGGGTGGACTAAAAGGGCGTAACCATTGACTTTAGACCATGCTTTTTAAGTGTGGCCATAGAATCTACGGTTAAAAAGTGTGGCCTATGAGTTAAAAAGGCCACGCTTTGTAGCATCTCATTGGCAACAATTTTATTTGATAAGTCTACGATTAATAAGCGTGGCCTTAGCTTTGTTATTGGCCACGCTTTTTAAGTGTGGCCATAGAAGCTACGGTTAAAAAGCGTGGCCTATGAGTTACAAAGATCACGCTTTATAGCATCTCATTGGCAACAATTTATTTGATAAGTCTACGATTAAAAAGAGTGGCCTTAGCTTTGTTATTGGTCACACTTTAAAAGTGAATCCTTTTATACCTCTTCTACGACAACACTTATAAAGTGTAACCTTTTCTTTTGACATTCTTTTAGCCACACTTTTGAAGTGTGGTAACATTGTATAAATAGAAAATAATTATTTTGGTTTGCATATATATTGCCAGAAATTATATATATACATACATATATAAATGATCTCGAACACAAAATTTCTAATAAATATTCAAATGTATAGTTCATTTTCAATAAACTTCGAAAATAACAATATATTCAAAATGCACCAACAAATTTTTAGATCAGTACTAAAGATAAATTTCATTACACAAAATAAAATGTATTCAAACATATATCACAATAGTTCAAAAACTATTTATCATTCACTTCAATAGGTGTAGTTGACTTGTGGCCACTATTCAAATTCGATCACCAGCATTTTTTTACACATTCAAAATAAAACTTAAAGTTAGAAAAAATCATGTTCAATGCATTTCACATGAAAATATTCAGCATATTGATAGAAAATAAAAACAAACTTGCTTAATCTTAGGCTTCTAGTTTGGGAAGTCAGCAATCAACAAGCAAGCTGGAAAAAAGCCAAAGGGGGACCAATTCCATACCCTTGCTAAGGGTATAAATCTTAGGCTTATATTTTAATATTTAAAAAAGTAATAACATAAGTGAATAAAAAGGCACAAATTTCACTTTTCCAAGACATTGAATCAAAGGTTATGCCTCTTAGATGTTCTTAGGCGTGGAATTGACAAATTTGATGCAGAAAAATGAGAAAAGAGACAGAAGTGTACAAAAGCATCAGCGGGAAAGCTCAAAAACAATTATCAGCATCCTAAAAGTTCAGAGATATTGGTTACCTGAAGTTATTTGGTCAATTTTGTAAGGGATAACAAACCAGGTGGAGTAAACTTTGGCTGCCCTATATCTGTTTCCAAATAAGCTACTTCTCGTATATGCAATGCCAAAGAGAATTAACGATCCAAATGCGTGATTCTATAGTCAAAGTTCTAACAAAAAAGCTAACACTGATAAACGTAAAAATGCAAAATTATGCATTGCTGCAATATCTTTCAGCATCTCTATTTGGCCACTATACCAGCATATAGAAAACAGAGGACCCTAGCAGTAAATCATAAGTGAAAACCAACTTATGCATGAAAATGCAAAATTATGAGAGTTTCTAGTTTGTGTGGTTGGCAGTTACTGAAAATTTATGTAGCCTAAAATGGCACAACAATTTGAGGCTAGAGCTAAAGAATATCCAAACATGCCATAGATGCTTTCAGTAGCAGGATAAGAGAACATTCTAATCAAGTGGCCTTTCTCTAACAACCTCACTTTCCAGTTTAACAATGGAAATACCAGTACAATAAGACTGATCACTAAGACATTTGTCATAAAAACAAAAAAAGAAGACAATAAATAAGATGAAATGGGGAATCTTCTTCCTATCTAACAAAATCCTCCAATCTAAGGAAATGACATTAACCATTCATGTAAACGCATACGATTTCTAACTTCAAATCCACAAACATTTGACTTTCTGATAAAAGAATGTTTAATTTATGTAATGCAGAGAAATTACTGCCACAGTTATAATACAGCAACATGAACTAGCTATCACTATATCAACAAAGTACATGTAAAGGAGAACATCATATCACTTTTTCTTTCTGAACAAGTCAGAACAACAACTACATATAACCAATAATAAAGTTTTGAGCTTTCCTCCCATCAACAACAACGAACCTAATGTAATTTCACAAGCGGGATTTAGGAGCTTGGACTGTATGGAACCTTACCCCTACCTTGTGCTGATATATAGTCTATTTCAGAAGGAAACTCGACTCAAATAATAATAAAGTTTTGAGCTTTCCACCCATCAAACACTAAATCGTCAAGAACCTATTTTTCCAATTATCACAAAGTTAATCTCAAGCATAAGTGCAACAATTAAAACCCAACATATTCATTTTTGCTATTAACACAGAGAGAAAAGTAGTAATATGACCAATAATAAAGTTTTGAGTTGTCATAAAAAAGAAGAGGAGAAAAATTAAAGTTCATTATGTCCATGAAATATGTTGGTATGAGCAAGAAGAGAATAATATGATACATGTTGAGTGGAGTTGACATATTGAAGGAGTCGACGAGCAAGTTTACAAGATCATACATACCTTAACGGGATTGTAATTGTAGAAAATTGGAGAAGTAGGGCATGCAAGATGATAAATCTGATCAACTTCAACCAACAAGGTCTCCGTCACATCTACAAATGATAAACATATAACAAAAGTAGTTATGATTTTGATAATGCAGTTATGTGAAGCAACACTAAATGTTAGACTCAATTGTTAGAATTGCTACAGAGGATGCAGGCCAGAGTATATAACGATGATCTAGAACTTGCTTAGGAATTAATCTCTTCTACCTTCACCATCTAAAAGAAACCCAAAATAAAATCTATTAATTATGTTCATATTAGAAGTCGGTAGTCTTCAATTTCATTAAACGAAGAAGTTACTTCTAAAGATAAGATTTTTCTAGCTTATTGAACCACAGTCAAGTGTGTATCCCCTCGACCAAATGTTGAATACTCACAACATGGCGCTTAAGCTCAAATCTGGGATGACCAATCAATTTTTTAAGAATATCCTTCAAACCAGTGAAAAAGTTGTCCACAACAATAACCTGCACAATCATAAAGAAAAATTTTCCCACTTCTTAATAAGACGGATGCATAAGGGCATCATTCTATTAACTGGTTTTATCTTTACTCTATTGCGTATTCACTCGGAAGATCCATGAAAACAACAGAAGTATTTCTTTACACATAGGCCTATGAGGGGGTAAGGAATAAATAATGTAGGATTATAAAATCTTTTTGGCAAGGCAACACAAAAAACTAGAAGGTACTGATGATGAGCCAATAGATGAATGCAAGACCGAAAAAGTTAGAGAAATAAGTCACCTAATTTTTCTCATTCTCCATCAATTTGTTACGTGAGAACCAATAAATCCAGCTCCTTCAGTAACCAAAATTCTCATGTTAAGCTGCAACCAGGAATAAAATGTTTTAGCAAACGAAGCATTAAGGATTAGAATTTAGAAGTAGGTAGAGTAGGCCAGTTAAAATGTTTCAGTTAAACGGAGCATGATCAGAACCCCTACAGTACTACTGTGACTCCAGTAAAGAACTTTGATCTCCTTAACTAGGATCGAATTGGGGCCTTACATTCGTAGTAATGATGAAGAAGTATTCCCCATAATTCTGATCGAGAGTATGGTCCTATCTACTAAGTAAATAACTATCAAAAATGAAGTAATCTTTTAGTTTGGTTAAAGGTCCTTTTTTTAGAAAAGTGCCAAAAGAACAATTTCGAACTCCTAAAACAAAATCACCAAATACAAAAAGCAAATGTCAATCTCCTATCTCTAGGTCAAGTGCACTGAAACTTCCATTTTCGCACATAAGCTAATAACAAATCTGCCTTAATTGTTTTAATGATTCATCACATAAATATCAACACATTATTTCGAGACTAAAATAGTGGTTTGATTGGTAAGGTTGGCCCTTCGTTAATGAGCTAGACACTTCAGTCCATAACCACACATACGAAAACAATTAGAAGAACAAAATTTGTTGTCAAACCTATGGCAAGGAGAACTGGCAAAGGAATTAACAAATGAACCTGGTTCACTTTATCCAACTGAAGCTAATATAAATACTAAAATTTCAACAGATACTACATTCTGAACCAATAAATTTGATATGTGCAATGTATTCAATGGTACTAATAAAGGTAGAACTTGTCATGTTTAAATTTTGAATCCGCCTCTTACCTGAAAGAAATTTGAAAAGCGCAATGGGGATGGCATTGGAGGCGGGATCCCATCAACACAAACACACATGGACACCAAAAGAAAATCAAAATTTAGGTTTAGACAAGATAAAAAGACTTCAATAGATTCCAGAAACTTCTACTTGTATATAATTGTAATCTGTAAGCATGTCTTCAAATAGCAATCTAAGTCTAATGACTTGGACGATCTTTTACTATTTTGCAGGGGAGCCAAGCAGTCTGTTAAAATTCGATTTGATGTATTCCTTAATTTCTCTAAGGTGTCTGATTTAGAGGCAAACAGTGATAAAAGCTTAGTGTTTTTTAGAGGGGGTACAACAAGAGATTTTGCAAACTCTTAACTTTGCGAAAGGGGAGCTACCCATCAGGTACCTTGTTATAACATTAAGCATCAAGAGACTTTCCATTATGCAATGCAAACCCCTGCTAGAAAACAACCTAGGTAGAATTACTAATTGGACTTCTATGTTTTTGTCATACGCTGAATGGTACAAAAGATCCTCAAAGCACTAAATTATCTGGATCAACTGGGAATGTAGGAAGAAGGACTCACACAAATTCAATAGTTTTCAATCAAGTGGATGTACAACCAGCTTAGAGGTGAATTTACTAAAGCAACTTGTAGGAAAATTTTATGTCACAATTATGGGGCACCAAGATGGATCTTTATCTTGTATCTTTCCATCCATGGTAGGCTGCAAACTAAGGACCGATCGAGTGGCTAAGTGGACAAATATAGATGATCTTACATGTCCTTTATGTGCTACACAAAATGAGATGCTGGACCATTTATTCTTTCTCGGTCAAATATTAAATGCTATCTAGAGCAAGGTGTTACAATGGCAAGGGGTTCATAGAAAACCTAAAGATTGGCGAGAGAAAATAACGCGGGCCATCAACAAATCTAGAGGGAATTCAAGGGGTGCACATGTCACGATCCTATTTCTCGGTCATGATGGCACCTACAACCCCCCGGTAGGAGAACCAATCCCCATAGCCCAGAACAGTTAGTAATGGGCCACTATCTAACAAATAAGCGAAAGAAAAGCTTATTAAGCAAAAGTAAGGGAATAAAGATAAAGAGAATAGATGATAGGAATATATATATACATATGCGGAAACTAAGCCAAACCCCAAGACCTGGTATTATAGTATAGAGCCAGAACTACATATAAGGAGTCAAACGATCCAAAACAACGTATACAGATGTCTCTGAATGGTAATAGAGTACATAAAGCAAAAGATAAACTAAAGCTGAGCTCCGATTTCCAAGAGCTCACCTTCAGTCTGAAGTAGTCCCCAACAGATCTCCAAGCACGAATCACAGCAATCTAACGGCGATGGCCCACGCTAGGATCTGCACCAAAAGATTAAGGGGGTAGGGTGAGCACCAAATACGGAGCATAAGGTACCCAATAGGTATCATAGGCCGACTGGGCACATATAAGATAAAAGCGTAGTAACAGACAGAATAGAAGCAAGTAGTCACAGAAATTAACAAAAGGAACACAGGAACTAGCCCAGAGGGAAGTCAACAGAACCACATGTGAGGCCAGCAAGCAGAATATATACACCATATGTATAGGTGAAAGTAAGAAACAACGCACCTGGGGTCCTTGCAATAACAGTGTATACATAATAAGTTTACGAAATGGATGGTATACCGGTAACCTCAAGTGTAAGAAGAGGGAAAGATTAATGATAGGCATGCTCAGAGACATGAATCAAACTCAACTAATCATATCAATCTCAAATCCAGAAACTAACAGCCTAGTAGTAACCAATTTCATACTTAACCGTAACAGGGAACAATTCTGTAAGTAAATAGCAAGCGTCTACCTACAGTCCCCCGACTGCCCATACAACCGAGGAACACAAACAAGTGAAAACAAAACCTCCGGCATCCCATACTACTAGAGCATACAATCAACAAACAACAAACAAGGGTAGAGCCTCAAACAATGAATGATATGATGCATGAATATCTCAAGTGAAATGGTATCTCTGTATGTACCTCCTCCGGTGCCGATCCGACCCAGCAGGTAGGTTCCATGGAAGGACACTGCCCGTATACCTCTAATCTGCCATATACCCTTCCTCCGGCACACGCAGCCCGAAGCCCCAGGTTTGGATGGCAAGGTCCATGGAGGTCCCCGACCCCATCCTAAAACTCAGTATCAAAACATGTCATCCGGAAGCAAGTCCAGTTTCAAGATAGAGACCCAGTCTCGAATATGCATGCCCAGACCCCGTCCAGGACTAAAGTAGTAGGAAAATATCTCAAGAACTCCTCCAAGGGTGCCCGGGCGTAACCGGGTCTAAACAGTAGAAAGTCATCTCAGGTGCTCGATCTGACTGAGGCTAAAATTATCTCAAGTAGCAAGAAAACTCAACTAGCACCCCGGCCCTGCCGAGTCTACCGTTAATCATAAAACTGGTGATTTAAATCATAATTTTACTTTCTTTTACCCAAGAATATTCACAAGTTAAATCAAACCATTTCCAATTTATTTCCATCAGAAATGGGCCCCCGGGGCCGTGCAAGGTTTAGAAAATAGTGTCAGTAGGTCCGAAGCCCAAACCATAGTAAAACATGGATAAAACCTCTTTATATGCATGGAAATGGTATGATCAAACACAATAGCTTCCCAGCAGCTCACAATCAACCTATCGACCCTGCAGAGGCCCACAGCTACTCAGCAAGCATAACCAGCCTAGAAGGATAATGCTATGCCCGGGACTCGCGGACATTCCCAATATCCCACCTTCTATGTTCCAGAGTCAACAAGGTCTCACAGGACCACAAGGGTAAATAAAACATATCGGTAAGTACTACAAGCATCGGAGGAACAAAAGTAGGCGGACATGAATAAAGCGGTCAAGGTCTGTGGTACCAACCTAATAATCTAATCCAAGGATGCCAGCTAGTACAATTTTATCCGATATATGCTAAGTCTAGGGAGTTTAAACCATAACCTACCTGTCGTCCGATGACAAGATGCTTTATAACAATGATGTCCAAGCCTGAACTACTCCAAAAAGCTCCAAAATGAAATCAAACTCGAATTCAAACTTGACATAGGTAATTGATTTGCTCTCGGTGGCCAAATATGTCATCAAAATATTTCTCCTATTTAAATTCTCCTTCTACGCATACAAGATCGATATAGATGCGACATGGAATAAAATTACTACTACTTACGAAAACTGTGGTGAATTTTACATGAGATATATATAGCATGCAATACCTATATATAAAGTGAGTGGAGAAGAATTAATCCTTAGCCAAGCTTCAGCAAAAACAAAAGGAGTTAGGATATATATGTAATAAATAATAAGGATTACCAAGTCCTAGTGCTATATATAGAAATTATACTTGTACCCATAGGTGGACAAGTGGCAGACATGCCCTCTTTCTATTTTTGTTGCCCATTCCCACAACTTTCACGTGGAAGTGGGGTGGTATACCAAGACTAATTTATCTCATTATCGATGTACTCGGGTATTGCGTAAATTCATGGTAAAATAAATATAACTTTTTGAATATATCATAATAAATAGGAAATTATTTCAAATAAAACCTACTATAATATAATAATAATTTTCAACATAAATAAATTTACTATTTCCGTTAAAATATTACAATGTATAAAAATCTTATAAAATAAACACATACACAATTATGTCATAACAAAAGTATTTTTCATATTTAAAATACTTTAAAAAGGTACTAAAAATATAAATTTTTACCACATTCAACTTTAAAATAACATATTTTCAAATACGCGCGATGTTAATAAAATTCTTAACTTTAGGCTCGCAAGCCTTTGATACGGACAAAGGTTAAGGTCGTACGGTCGCAATTCACCATCACACAAATTTGATACTCAGCTTCTAAGATAGGGAATTGATCATAACAACTAATCGAACGGCCAGGGCACCGAATCACCAGTCCCAGCAAGCCATAAATTACTTAGGGCCGCTACATGAAAGCTCTAACAGTACAAGGAAAACGTATACATGGAAATGACCGGAAGAGTCATTACAGCACACATATATAGAATGAGCCTAGAAACAGGGGTTTATATGATATGGAGGGGAAGAAATATATGTCAACTCCATAGAAGAGCAATAACATATGCAAAATGATTAGCACAATTGTTCAAGAGGTTTATTACATAGGGGCTATGCAAAGAAACTGGCCGGCAAAATTCAGCATCTTGATAAATGCTATCATTAGACTGTTAGAGGAATTAACAGATTGTATGAGCCAAAACTTATTATGTAGTATAAAGTTGAGATGGAGGATAAACAGATAATAGACTAGTGTGAGATAATATAAATTCCGAATCTTCTATCTGAATCTATATTATAATGTGTATACCAGTAATGCACTAGTGTGAGGGGGTCAATTTCAGAAGAAAAAAAAACAGAATCCCCAAGTGTAAGCAGTATATATCGCCAACCTAATTTAGTACTATCACACACTATCAGATTTAACTAAATAACATCTCATTTATACACTCCAGTAAGAAAGATTAAAGTAGATTTCTTACAAATGTAAAACAAGGTGAGGAAGTTCCAGCAGTTCCCCAAAAATCAAAAGTTTCAGCAGTTTGACAACATACATTATTAGTCTATTCTATACCATCTTTTTGTACAAAGAAGCTTATAAAGCTTAAACTACAACCAGTTTATACATCATTCAACACATTTATTTAAAAATTACTGCCACAAAATTCTAAAAAAACTGTAGGAAATTAAAAAAATCAGATAATTACAGAAAGAAAAATACCCACGGATGCCCAATATGTTCATTTCTTTTGCAAAAATCACAATGCAAAGTAGACATGCAATAAACCCACAAGCAATAAACCCACAAGTAGCAAACCCAGATGCAAAATAGATATGCAACAAAAATAGACATGCAACAAACCCAGATGCTTTTAAATGGAAGCTTAAAATATAGCTTCTTTAGCTCATAGGAACTGAAATCTCCACTGAAATTAGGAAAACTAGAAGAAATTTGAGCTGAGCTGAGCTGAAATCTCCACTGAAATAAGGTGAAATTAGAAGAAATTTGAGGGATTTGAGCTGAAATAAGTTGAAACAGAAACTTAAAATATAAAAATCTCTACCTTCTTTGACAGATTTGGGAGCTATGCTCTTTAACATACACACAAACCCTCCAAGTGGGTCCGAAATAAGTTGAAACGAAAGCTTAAAACATGAAAAATCTACCTTCTTTAGCTCACTAAAATCTCCACTGAAATTAGAAGAAATTTGAGGGTTTGAGCTTCGACGACGACAACAGATTTGAGAGCTTAGACCTTCAACGATGGCGGCAACTCAGAGCTTAGAGCTTCGACGATGATGATGACAATCCCAGATGCTTTTTGCGGTGCATTTTTTGCTTAGAGTGTGAGAATGTTTTAGAGTAAGAATATTTAGAGAGTGAGCTGAGAGTGAAAATAATTACTTTTGATTTACTTTTGTTTTACTTTTCGGCCAATTAGAAATTGGAGGGAGAGTAAAATATTTTGGAGGGAGATTTAAATTTTTTAATGAAAATTTTAAGCCACACTTATAAAGTGTTGTATTTAGAATTATAAAAATACCATGCTTAAAAGTGTAGCTGTATGTGTAAATGTTTCCAATTATATCATGATTTTCCAACACTTATAAAGTACGGCCTATACCATCAAAGGCCACACTTTAAAAGCGTTGCCAGTATTAGTGTGGCTAGAAGCTAAAAACTATAGCTACGCTTTAAAAGTGTTACCAAATATGTTTTAGGCAATAATTTACAAGCGTGGTCAAGATTTAGTGTGGCCAAAAGACTAAAATGTTGTAGTGAATTACTCACCAAAGTGATGGAATTTAAGCCAATACGGAGAATTGTTCTAACCCACGAACATGCACGAGCTAGGAGGCAGTCACTACACAATTTTCCTAGCTATTGAAATAAGCAATAATGGTGGATTTAAAGGGAAGAACAAGAGGAATCAAGTTTGGGGAAGAAAGCTTACCAAGTGAAGAACCACGGATCAACGATAAACAATCAATTTCCCAAGGCTAGAACAGATCAAGAGTAATTTAGGAGAGTGTATAAATGTTTTTAGAGTGAGAAAGTTGGGAGAAAAATGCTAGAAAAATGAAATGGCCGAAATTTATAGCAGCTAGAAAAATATGGCCAGCGCCATCGGTACCCAGGCAGCACCATCGCGCTGGCCAGCCGAAACGCACTTTAGCGCGATCGCGCTATGCCAGCTCTGATGGCGCTGAAGGCCTGGCCTGCAACAATTTTCTGCAACTTTTTAAAAATTCCACGGGGTATTCCCGGCACAATTGGAAACCGATATTGAAAAACCATTAATGCTAATAGAGTGGAAACAATATTTCGGACTCAACGGAATCGACGAAACTTCCATACAAGTTTGTTTAGGATAAATGTTGGCCCAAGTCAAAACTAATGAAAAGGAACCCAAAGGCTCAAAATGAGTTTGACTCACCCAAAACTGAAACCAACCACCTTCCCAACCTAAGCTCATCATTCCAAAGCTGATGGAATCGTTGGATTTTGAATCCGACACTCAAATCATCAAAAGTCACCCAAAGTTACACTTTAAACTCCAAATGGCCTGAAAAAAGAGAAATCCACACAAAACCCACACCAGAAGTTTTCAGACCTCAACTGAAGGTCCAACAAGACCTAACACAATGCTCTGGAGCTAAAGGAACTGTCAGAATTCAATTTCGAGAGTGTTAGCTAAGAATGTTGACTAAAGTCAACGATATTCTAAGTTGAAGCTTTAAAACAGGAAAAAAGGCAAAACAACCAAATGAATGACCAGGGCACCAAACTACCGGTCCCAGCAAGCCATAAATAACTTGAGGCCACTATAATAAATCTCTGAAAGTAAAATGAATGCGTAAATGCAAATATGACCAGAAGGTTTATCACAACGGTTCCACCATAGCGTGGAAAGTGGTAGGTGGCATGACAGGCGGAGGCTAGACATACGGGATGAAATTTAGGGATATGAGGGTATTGTTGTATGGGTAAGTGATATTAGGATGGTTATTCTAGGCTTTGTAGGTGTTTGGTGGTGTACTTTTGTAGTTTGGAGGGAGGTTTTATGGATATTAGGTGATTGGGTTGTTGCTCTGGGTTGTGTGCTGGATAGGAGGAGTATGGATTTGGTACGAGGATCCAATATGGGGAGGGTTATATGTGGGAGGTTCATTGGAAAGTCTAGGCATGGAGGCAGGAGGGATATCCCTTGGACGATTTTTGGTTAACGGGGAATTGAGCAGAGGGATTTAGAGAGGGGTTTGGGAGTTTCTCAAAGTTAGGGTGTTAGCGGCAATAGCAAAGCTTGCCATATCATTGGCTTTCTGCACCTCTTCTTGTATCTTCTCTAGCTTCCTTGCCAATTTGGCAATTATTTCACTCTGTCCAGCAATAACATTGTCTCTCACATCCAAAGCGTTCTCTTCTTAACTATCTGTCATTTTACCCTTAGAAAAGCGAGGGTTAGAGGAGGAATCTACGAGTGTCTTTGAGCGGGTGAAGTAGGGATATTCGACCAATTTTGTCAACACATATCAGTTTCTATTACCTGTTAAAGTAAAACAACTTAAAGGGCAATATGTTAGATCATGTTAGTGATAAACAATACAAGTTATCCGACTAAAATAAACACACAATAATTGTTTTTAAACACATAAAGCTACTTTTTCATCAAGGTAAATTGATTCATGGGTGTTTGAGGATTAGATGGACAGGAATTTGCACATTGATTTTGGATTTGGGGATTCAATCAGGAAAGTTGACTTGTCGAGTCTTCATCTTTTGATACTTGTCTTATAGAACTTGATGTGTTTTCTGAACCTTTCAGCATCTCTATCAAAGTGGGGAAATGAAAATTTCTTAATGACAGGGGTCGGGCCTTGAACGCTGCCTACGTATCTCACGAAGGAGGATTCAAGCCCTACATAGTTTGAAATGGGTGAATGACATATGTTTTCATTTCATTTCTTCCACTATCTTTTGATTATAAAGGAAAAAGTAAAAATGACAAAAGGAAATAACTACGATAGACTCTGCTACTTTTAAAGCTTCATTTGGATAATGGCAGGTCTTGACATACTTTTTCCTCTCAGGTCTTTGTTTCACGGACACTAGGGTGGTAGTTCCAGCTGAATCATTCCTACAGCAATGAGATATTCCAGGTCAACCTTAAAGTCACGGCAAGTCTCGATGTCATGACCCCTCCACCTGCATGGTAAAGACACACTTTGATTCCTTGGTGCCATGATCTAGAAATTTTTCCTGGCTTTCTTTTGACTGGTTCTACAATTTTGGCATTGAGGAGCTTTACAAAGATATCATAGTAAGTCTCTTAAAACACTGTGAAATCATTCCTATGAATTGCTACATCTGTAGTGATTGGCATTCAAGGACTGACTTGATCACACGTGAGGATAGTTCGGGGACCCCAAAGGTGGCCTATCTGTCCACTGTTAATCTTGTGATAAACCCTGGCTCTAAATATGTTGAATTCATCAGTGGTATGACCCTTCTGCCATGGATGATAAGCACATTCCTTGTGCTCATTATGGGGGTGACACCCGAATCCCTCAGATTCATCAAGATGAAGAACTCCCATGGCTTTCAAAGTCTCATAAAGGTCAGACAGAAGAATGAGTATGGGACCTCGATGATACTATCGGGAGTGAGCTTTGATGGTGATGTGCTCTTTCCCTGGTCTAACCCTATTTGGACACGCCGCATCATTTTTGATCTTGGTCTATTGGTTTGTGATTTGTCTGGGCGGCAAGGCTTATTCGACGATCCCTGGCTCGGGTTCTTCATTTTCCTCCATGAAGTTTTTGAGTCACCGTACGAGCTCTTTATTCTCTTGATTATTGATAGATCTCGCTCATGCTATTATTTCATCAACCTTATCTATCTTTTCTTCTGTGATAATTATCTCTTTGTCTAGCCTTGTGGATTTGGTCAATGCTTCTTCAGTGAGTTATTCCACCTTTTTGGTTTATTTTTCGGCCTCAGCTATCTTCCTATTGATTTCTTCCATCCTCCTAAGCATTGCTTCCTCAGTATTCGTAGTGAGTCAACTTCCTATTGGATAAGAAAGAATCTTTTTGGTATAGTTGGGTGGGGTTCAGATTTTCTCGGAGAAACTGACAGACCCAAGGAGTAATTTTAGTCGGACTTCGTGTAGTGGCTTTATATTTTGCTACGGTGTTCTAAAAAATTTGGCATGGAGTGGACCAATTTTTACTGGATTGGAGCAACAAACATAGCACATAAGACAGTTCATATCGCAATAATATCACAATAAATATCATGTCCTAACTAGGTGACCTTTTTATGCCAAAGGTAGGCATAGCAAGTTTGAAAGACGTATGTGTCGTATTTAAGCCATTCTATTACCCCCAAAAATAGCATATATATATATGGAAAAACTTCCCTTTAAAGGGATTCAAAGCCGGCCGAAAGGGGATACATTTAAAGGGAAGGGATAAATGCATAAAAGTCATGGCCACGTAAGGGCAATTTATGGAAAGTAAAACATACATAGAGATCAAACTCGCGCAGGGGCGAAGATACTAAAAGTATGATGTAGAAGGCTCGTCCTCAGTTCTTTTCCTCTTGGATGCTCCGGCAATGCTCATGAGTTCGAATTGTCTTAACCATGTCGCTCTGATGTTTTACCACTTGTTCATGCATAGGAAATGCCCCAGCTTCCAAGTATTTCTTGGTCATTTTGGAGTCAAGCTGGGCTATTCCTATTCTCCTGTCTTTGAGTTCTTGGATCAAACCCGCTATGGTGCGCTGGTCTTCTTCTTGTTTCAAAAGAAATTCTCATTCTCTCCTAGAAATTTCCTCTTGGAGATTCAACAATTGTAGATGAACATTGGGTCTAGAATCAACCCATGGCTCTGATATAGCTACTTCCTCGATGTTTGCCTTTACCCACTCTTTGTAGCAATCTACATATCAAGGATTGAACCTGTCTGGGGCTAATGTTTGTTGACCTATTTTCACGAGTGCCTTCCAGTTATAGCGAATCTTCCCAGCCTTCGGGATTTTTTCATCTTCATCATAGTCGATGATGTAGAAACCCATGTGAACAGCTGTCGACTTGATTTGGACCCTTCCAAATTGTCTAAGGACCTTTTGAGAAGCATAGGGGCGGATTCCCCAAATTCCTAGGAGGGGAAGGAAAGCTAACTCATGACATCTCATGACTACCTCTATTGAGTGGAAGTTGTCAAACATCATTTGAACATTATCTTCTCCAAGTTCACAAAAACCTTAGGCCCATCCTATCTTGGTCCTATTTCTTGTGCCTCTGTGACGGAGCACTTCTGTTAATATTTCTAAGTAATTGAGTCCATCTGGTCTTGAGATTTCCTGGTTCCCGTCGACTTTCACCAAATGTTTGAGAATCCAATGTTACAGAAGCAGGTTACACCCTTGGAAGTAGCGATGACCATTTTTGCAACTTCTCAGAGCCCGGTATATGTCGGATAAAATAACCAAAACTAACGGAAAGTAACTAATGGTTTCTCCCTCTGATAGGCCATAAAACATGGTATAGGCCACCATTACTACCCGGGTGTTGATGAAAGGTTTCTCGTTTAACGGGAATACCATGATACCCAAGAGTGCTATAGCAAATGCCAAATCTCAGATCTTATCCCACTCTCAAAATGTATAGAATTCATTTTGGTATTGAGTGAATCACCTCGTAGTCCTAAAGCGGTTATAGAGTACCTGGAAAGAGATACTTGGACCTGTTATCCACGGGCATTAGTGTTCACCTAGGTGGAGATACTTGGCAATTTTGGTTGGGGTAGGCTTATCTGGTATCAGGATGCCATGTTTAGGTCTTAACCTTCTTTCCTTGGTCGTTCCCGTTGTTTCTATGCAATCTATGAGTTCTTCTATTGTTGGAGTTATTTCCATCGTTCCAAAATGGATGACCATTTTCTCGCTATCCCAATATCTGGTCCGGACCTAAATTAATTCTGGCCATGCTTCCATGTTCAACAAGGTTGGCAAATGACCTATGTATTGACAGACTATCTTCTGGGGGTATGGACCCAAATTTGTCCACCACATTTGGAGGAGAAGGAGGGCCTCTTTCCTCACATCGAACTTGAGAAATTTTGACATCTACAAAACAAGACAACCCATGTAGCCGCACCCCGGGACAATAGTCCGGTTACAACACATACGTCTTTCAAACAACATGTAGTTGGATGCTATGTCGTTGGGTCGGAAACCCGTTGAAATGTTTGGGTGGTCCACTAATGGACTTAACATCCCTTGGATATTAAGACGTCGTAGGCTAATGCCTATTTTAGGATTTGGTTTCGCTTTTTCCTGAGTTTACTAGAATAGGTATTGAAAATGATTGGGAACCCGGGCCGACAACCACGGGCTAAAACAACAAGTGACACTTAACCAATCACGGGTCAACTACTTCACTCGTCTGTTTTGGAAATTGTATTTTTTTGTTAAGAACGACTACAAATACTTGCATAATCGCCTTTTTACCCCCCAACGCAATCTAATACTTTTCCAAGAGAGGCGAAAGATGCCATGAACAATTATATTTTGCGAAAAAATAAACAAATAAGGAAAGAAATAATGTTTACTAATTATTACAATCCGAATAGTTAGTCAAATAAGTTAGTCAAAAAATAAGGTTAGAAACTAGTTGAATAATCCTCACCAGAGTCCCCATTTCTGTTTTCGAAAAATTAATAAATTATGTTTCGACTATTTGAAAATTCATTTTCCGAGAACCAAGTTAAAGTTTCAAAACGATTTCAAAATAAAGAGAGTCGCCACTTAGTTTTATAAAAGGAAAACCAAGAAAAACTTTTTAAATTTTTTTAAAAGTCTAAAATAGATAAAGACTTAGAAAAAATTAGAGACTTTTGGGTAAGAAGTTCCTATTGATACTCCAAGAAGGTTTTTCAGGTATTTGGAGTATCTGTTAATTTATGGTTATCCAATCTTGCTTAAAACACAACTTATTTTGACTAACTTTTTAAAGAGAAAGAGATTTTAATATGATTTAGAAAATATGAGAATCATTAATAGAAAGACAATTTGATAAGAGAAGATTGCCATATTAAAGTTGATTTAAGAAAAGACATGAAGAATTTGCTTAAGGGAAGAAAACATGAAAGATTATCCTTAAAATCAAAAATAGTTTAAACATGTAAAGAAACCATTTCACAAATAAATCAAGGCATTTTAAAAGATGAAAAGTTCTTCTTTTGGGGAAAATCCAACTAAATTAAAGTCAGTCCAATTAATTCAAAGAATTCTATCTAAACATAAATTAACGAGAAAGAAATGTGATTAAGCCGTTGGCTCAATATAAACCTATCCTAAAATCTATGTTTGTGGTCCTTCTTAGGCCCACCACCATCCATTTGAACTTTGGTACAACTCTTTAACTTTTAACCCATTTTGGCCGCTGCTGCTTCTGTTGTGTGCATGGGTTTTGTTCCATTTATTCATTAGACTTAGTCCATTTTGGACTCAATGTAACTGCTACTGCGTCATGGGCCAGACCCATTTTTGTGCTGCTGTTGTGATGTTCATGGGCTTTAGCCTGGTTTTATTTTTTCTCTTTAGCTTGTAAGTACAGATGGTGGGTTGACTCGGAGATAGAGTTATTGGGCTTAAACCCAACCCAGAAATGCGGAGGAGGAGTCCACTGGACTCATCAAAAGGAGTTCATGCATAGAAACACAAAAATAAGGATGAGTATATGTTCGACATTTAATCTCAACTTATACATGTATAAGATAAACTTCATCAAATATATACCAATCATATACGACTCAATTATCATCCATAATTTTTTAATTAAGAAGCAGTGGGAGTATTCCTTAATATCCAACAGTTATTAAGACAAATTGATCTTATGACCTAAGGAGCATGTTGAGGTAGGAAATGACATAAAGGAAACAAATTAGGCTAAATTAGACATCTTGAAGGACACATAATAGCTAGAAAAGATTTGCGGATTTTAACTTTATGAAGAACAAACATGAAGCAAATCAACTATAATTTTATTTGAATCCAACCTCTGCTACTGTTTATGAACAACAAATTCAAATAGGTTTTAAAACAAATGGGAAAACACCACCATGGCCAAGAAAAATCATTGTTCATTTATAAAACAATTTCATAGTTCGTGACCTCTAAGCAATCTTAACAAAGGGAAAGGAAACCACATAAAAAAGAAAAAAAGAAAAATATGAACTGAGCACAGTACATACAACCCTATGCGAACAAGATTCGGACTACGCTTAAACTAATACGCTTGAAGCTGATACCCTTTTTAATGAATGATCTATTCAAACTCAACTTTAGCAACCATGTAAATGCACACAAGATTTCTGCATATGAAACATGAAATGTGATTTAATGAAGAAAATAAGCAACTAATTTTAGAAAGGTGTGATCCCGCTTAATCAGAAATGGATATGAACCTTAACCGATGAAGATATACTTCACAGTAGACAGAAATTCAAACTCTTAGTCTTAATATAGAGGCAGTAGTTTTACATACTTAGTTGAATTCACTAAACTTAGGACTAAGGAATGCAAACAAGAGGAAAGCACAAGGAAGAAATGATTTCTACCCTAACCAAACATCACATATCATTCAAGAGCATAGCTGGTGAACATGAATTGAGCAGAGAGAAAAACAAACAGACTCTTCTTAAAACAGACCCCAAAACATGTCTCAATCAAGTACGGATGTTCATATCGACTTCAGAGATGAAAGTATATCATGAAGAATATATTTCATCCCTAGTCTTTCATTCAAGAGAACACATGAAAACAGAGGTATAGCAACTCTAATACAATATCTTCTAGGCTTGAAGGGAAAAGAAAGCCTGAAATGAAAACATCAACACAAGTTCTAATGCCCCATTTTTTTACCAAAATTCTAGCACTATAATCACATAATATCAGACAAGAACAACCTAAAACCAACATAGAAATTTCTAAGAGAATAACCCTATATTACGCTAAAGAGAAATGGAAAAGGTAAAGAATGAGGGTTTACCTTCTTCGAAGAAGCGTCTGGGACCACGAGCCTCATCAAAAACAACCTTTAACCATCGAAACTTAGCTTGTTTCACCAGAAGAACATGAACTTTTAGGGTTTATCTCTGAAACTTTCAATTTCTTTGATGGGTTTAGAGAGTGGTTCTCCAAAGAAAACCCAAGAAATTAAAAGCCAGCCCCTATTCTTGTAAACCCTTATGGTTTATATAGGGGAACTTTGAGGGTGAAATGGGGGGGGGAATGGATGGGTCTTTTGGGAATTTTCATGAGGAAAAATTCAAATTTCTTCTTTGATAAGGTTGAGCATCAAGAAAATCGTACAAGCTCGTACAAATTCATGCTGATTTTGAGGAGAAATTTCCACATAGGGATCTTTTTAGAAGCTTCGCAGCCTCGACAGCATGGATTTGATGAAAAATTTGACGGTATTTGGGAATTTAGATGTCGTTAGAGCCTTCGTAATTGTTTTGAGATGAGGCGTTAGGGTTTTGTCTGCTTTTGTGAGAGAAGAGAAATGAAGAAGAATAAGTACCGGGGTGTTAGGGTGAGCTGATGTGTTGTACGAGGCACATTATTCGTACGACACTCTCTTTTTCTGGGATAATATAGAGAGTGAGATGCGTGAGAGAGGGATATGTTGGTGTTGGTGTCATTTTAGAGAGAAAGAGAGAATGTTAGGAGTCGTTTGTGTCTGTGTTTGAGAGAAAAGGAGAAATAAGAGGGTATAAGGGTGAATTTTAGGTGGGCCGGGTCAGGTGGATTGAGGAGGGAAAGTAAGTGGGCTAGGCAGGTTTGAGCTAAATGGGAGTGGAGGCGCAAATATTGGTTGATAAGGGGAGTGAGGGTGTTTATAATGTTGTTGCAGATGTGGCCACTTTAAATTAAGTAGATAGCCAAATTGAGAGCAAATGGATGGAATCCGGCTAGAATTTTAAATGATTTTTAAAGAGATAGTCTAGCATAGAAATAAAGATGAATTAATTAAAATTAACCATTGAGCTTTCCTTTAAATTTCAAAAACAATTTGAAATAATTACACATAATTACCTCGTTTTGTAAATTATGAAATTAATTATTCAATGAACTTCTAATTTTAATCAATTTGGAGGAAAATCGAGCATTTAATCTTTTAAAAGAATTCTCTTATGAAATTAGACTTTAAAATAGGTCTTTAAGTAAACTTATATAAATTCCACATAAAAAATATAAATTCTTACTCAAGTCTATTATAAAGCCGATTTGAAAAATATTTTATCCTTTTTCCAAAATAATTATTTCAAAAACCGTTTAAATTTTGAAAAAGGCTCAAGATTAATTTGTAGTGTGGAGGTAAAAATTGGATGTCAAAAGGGTGCAATGTAAAACATTTGGAAAATTATAGATTTAAACATGCTTCACAATGGCCTAAATACTAATTACACCCCCAACTGAAACAAAGCATTGCCCCCAACGCATAAAAAAATTATTCAAAAAGAATAAGTGCAGGAACTCCTTGAGGACTCTAAGACTGATGACGATGCCTTCTCGAATAATTGATATTTTATGCTCTTGGAGGCCTTGTGGTGGAATATATGCATTCTCTGGGTCAATATGGAATCCTTCCACCGAAGGAATCGATGGGTCCTACCTAACCTAAAAGGGGCCATAAGGGTCGACAATTTCCCACTTATCTGGAAGAGTCATCAACTCATGATATGAGGGAGGTGGAGTGGCCCATCTGGGTCTAGTCTGGGAGGGATGGCACCCATATGAGATAAGTGCATCTCCAGCTGAACTTACACAGGTGGGTCCGGCTTCCTCATAGAATTCACATTCGGCTCAAATGCTTCTTTTATTTCAAATGTCCCCTCGTTATCCTATGGGGCTTCACCCATACAATAATCATCTAGAGGACTCCTATCTCTATAAGGTGATGCTGAAGTAGGAGCTAGTAAATTTAGATCAAAATGTGGGACCCTTGATGTGGTCTAGCATACTTCTTTCCCTAGTTCACTAACATCCCCTCTATTGTATCAATCCAAGTGCAAAGTTTGCTCAAGTTAGTCACTACTGGATTTAAAGATAATTTTATAGCATTTTAAATCATAGATGGAACATCTCAAGCTATCTTATGCAAAAGTTAATTGTTGCTACGGGCCATATAAGCAAGATTGAAGAAACCACATGATGAAAAAGTAGCTAGTGCCTGAGAAAGGTGAAGTGGTAGGGGAATAGTACGGGTGTGTCCCGATACCCCACGGGTAGGAGTTGGATCCTCCAACTGAGTATGAACAATTAAGGGGAGAGTCTATACCTTCTGATGCATGTGGATTTGAAGATAACTTGTGCTTCCTGATGGATGGAGCATCTTTATCCCTCTTTGTTGCCAAATTAATTACCCTCTCCACTCGGGAGGTTTTAACAAATGGCCAAAATAGTGGACATATTGTTTGGAGATACAACGTACTAATAAGAACAGGGAAGGGCATAGAAGTGGACAGATGTCTAGCTTTTCTTTTGAATTGATCAACTATAATTCCCCATCATTTTTATGAATACCAGTCATAATAAATGAGATGATAATAGCTACCTCGATGGAAACATGGGTTGTTTTCTTTGATGGGATAAGCTGTGTGCATAAAAAATCAAACCATATCCAAGCCTCAAACTTAAGATCTTGACGAGAGATATGACTTTTGGACACCTCCCAAAAAGGTTGGCCTTCAGTAATGACACTGGCTACCCAAGAATATTTGTCGTTTTGTGAGGAGAAATGCCTAGCAAACCCTGATGACGAGTGCGGTTCATCATCCCAGAATATAGAGTTAATGGCAGCGGGGGTAATGCCAATCTCTTTGCCCCACACTAGGACTGATGGTAGAATGGTATCTTCTCTAAGGGGTCCTTGTGCTTCAAAATGTCTTGCCTGTCTCGGTAATATGCATAGAACTTTCATACAAATTTAGGGAAATCAGGACTGGGCACTTCAACCAATAGGTCCTACACTTGTTTATCAAACTTCTCTGCTATATTGAATAAAACATTCTTAAAAGAGTCTATATCAAACCCTGATTCTTCCATAATAGCCCGCTGTTTGTGAAAGGTGAGATAATAAGCTTCCATCTCCTCAAGGATAAACTGAATTTGTATTTTTGATAGACCTTAATTTGGCACAGGTACATAAAGGTTTTTATATGTCGAAGCTCTCATTGGGGCTTTACCTTTTACTTTGCGCCTACAAAAAGTCATGGTCCTGCAAACAGATGTAAGCACCAGGAAAACCGAAGAAAAAACTATTTGTATTTTTTTTATGTTGAATGAAGAAAATACTACAAGATTTTAATGAAATAAAAATAAATTGAATGCATGAAAAATAAAAAGTCACTAGGTAAACTTCTATCATGTGCGTGTCACATGCAATTCACAAGCAGGGACTCGCGCTTCACATGTGACTTTGCACATTCTATGCAAAAACCTAGTACATGGACTTGGCATGTGCAAAGGCACATGCATTTTGTAGGAGTCGTCATGCATCACGCATGGGTTGTCGCACATGCTTGGCAGTAGACTGATACTTTCACCCATCATCTGCGTCCCCTCTTGAATTTGGCAGGTGGAGACATGTGTTTCATAGGTGGAACACAGGTGGAAGCAGTGAGAATTTATCAATTCTCCATTTTCACTTGCGTTGCAAATGTGATTCGCAGGGTAACACCTATGGCATGCAAGCACTTACAGGCCAGAAACATTTTTTTAGAAAAGCTAAGGCATGGTAAAGCAATGGTTAATGACTTTTTGAGTTATTCGGGTACTCAGACTTCCCCAAAATATTCATAATCATTCAAGACCAAGGCATTAACAAGAAACAAAAGCTCAATGATTTTCCTTAAGAAGGACGTTACCCCATCCATCATCGGGTACATCAAGCACTACGATTAACATGAAAACCATATTAAAATGCTACAATAATCACTCCACTCAACCAATGCACTCCTCGAATAGTTCATAATCAATTAAACATCATAAGAGAACAACGAGTCAGTTTCAGCCCATTCACAACAATATATGAAGCAAACTCGCAATGATGATGATTTTCCCTTAAGAACGATGCTACCCAATCTATCATTGGGCCAAATGATGCATCATCACAAGTGGGTTAGTCAGACTTCACCTCAAACTCAAAATTTTATGCTAAAAATTAACACAAACAACATGCATATTCCCAAAAACAAGATCTACCAAGTTTGCACACCACATAACAGCAATAAAATCCAAAAGATTTAGGTTCAAAAGTTAGATCTCAAGAACAAACACAATATGGTAGAATCTAAGTAGCATGCTTCATTAATAATGTTCCCAAAATACTTAAATATAATAATTTAATTTTAGAAAACTTACCACAAGTGAAAAAGAGGTGGTGAGGAGTGAAAATTGATATTTTGTGGCCTACAATGGTGACCCAAGAAATTTCACCAAAAAACATAGTGCGGCGGCGGCGTTGCTCTAATGGTGGAGAAGAAAAAAAGATTATGGTGAAGACTTTGGAGGATTTAGGGAGTTGTGAGAGGGATTTTGGTGGTTTGAGGGAGAGTAATGGAGGAAAAGGAAAAGGGAAAGCGGTTTTAAGGTAAAAAAGGAGAAGAAGAGGCGCGGGTCAAAATTTTAGGTCGGGTCTGATCAAGGGTAGGTCAACAAAATTTTAAAAAATATACATGTGCCTGTGGTGACATGTGAGTTTTGCAAGTGGTCACTTGCATTTTGCATGTGGCTCTTTAGGTATCTTTTTCATCCGATTTTTTTCCTAGTGCACTGTTTGAAAAATGTGATGGCATGTGCGATTGTGAGTCTCTGTGTGCCTCTCACATTGCACATGCCTTTTGATTTTTTTCATTTTTGTTCAGTTACTACCAAAAGGGGGTGATGCCACATCAGATCATGAATCAGCAGATATGACGAACAAGTGGTGTCACACATCTCCTCTGGAAAAAAAATTCCACTTAGCCATTTTTCAATCTCCATGTATTCCAAAACACACACCAAAAACAACAAGAAGTAAAGTAAATAAATCAAAAATACTTGGGTTGCCTCCCAAGAAGCGCTTGATTTTACATCGCTGCATTATGATAGTACCTCATGGATAAATTATTTCCCTGTGTCATGCTAATATGATTGGTACAATCCCATTCAAAACACAAAAAGTACCTATCTAAGATTTTCATCACCTTCTCTCTTTGGCAAACTGATAACATCATAGATATGAACAATGAAAAAGTGCATTAGTATCCATGTGCATATCCACCAAATTTTATGGTTTAGACTTGATAAATATCCTTAGATCCTTCTTTCCACAATCATTGTAGACAACAAGATGATCTTCCAGTGGTTTGTCTCCAATTTAATCTCCCCAAGGACTCCAACCAGCTCATCCTTGGTAGCAATCACGGATACCACCCTATACTCATCCGGGGGCTTCATTGGTTGACAAATATTGAATGTGACCTCCTCGCTCCCCACTCAAAATTTGAGTTCTCCTAAGCTCTTCCATTATCTAAGAATGGGCGCCCTAAAATAATAGGCACCTCGAGATAAACATCACAATCTAACACCACGAAATCACCTAGCCAGAAAAACTTGTCCACTTTCACCAACACATCAAACAAGATTCCCACTGGGCACTTTATAGAATGGACGGCCATTATCAACCTCATCATTGTGCATTTAGGAGAACCTAAACTTAACTTCTTAAAGATCACTAGGAGAATCAAATTGATACTTGCCTCGAGGTTACACAGGGCCTTTCTTAATAAGAAGACGCCAATGGTACAAGGAATGGTGAAAGCTCATGTATCTTCCCTCTTGGGGTATATATTACTTTTCATGACAGCGCTACAACTATGGGACGCTTCAACAGTCCCCACATCAATCACTCCTTTTTAGCAATTCCTTCATATATTTAGCGTAACCTGGCATTTTCATGAGAGCGTCAACCAATGTAATGTTTATAGATAATTTTTTGAACATGTCAACAAATTTCTTAAATTGGTTGTCTTCCTGTTTCTTGATTAACCTCTGAGGATATAGGGAGGACCTTTTGGCAGTGACCTTGGCTCACTAGGGACTTCCTTCTCTTTTTCCTCCTCTATCTCAATTGCAACTTGAGGAGTCAATTCGATCTTATCCTTGTTCTCATTCGGGCTATTGATAAGTTGGTATTCAACCTACTTATTTAACTCTTAATCATATTCTTTTTCTAATATAATATGGAAGAATAGTGCAATTGACACGAATTACTTCTATTTTGCATATTTATGTGATTTAGAAGTGTTCGGGAAGGATTCAGATAAAAATAAGTCAAAATAGAGCTAAGTGGAGTTGTTGATCATTAGAAGTTAATTGTTCTTCGCGACCCCGAGCTAAAGTGCATGCGATCAAAGTCAATTGAAAGTCAAAGCCTTATGACTGCAAGGAAAATGTCACACGACTGCGATAAACCATAAGTCAAAGGCACGCGATCGCGAGGTAATGTCATGCAACCACGATGAATGAATTAACAGACCATCGCGATCACAATGAAGAAAATAAGCAACTATAGGGCAGATTTGGAAAATCACACTTTTGGAAACCCCAATCCACATAAAGCACATTCCAGTCATTTTGGAGAGATATTCTAGATTATTCACTATTGTTCATCAACCAATTTATCCTTAGCCTTAGAGTGAATGACTTTTGGCTAGCTTGGAAAGCAAGTTCATCATCCAAAACTATGGGATTGTAGATTGGAAGCTTTTTATTGTAGATTTTTAGTTCCTTTCTTCAACTATTGCTTTACATTGCTAAAACTATAAGTGTTTTGGTTGATTTGATATTTGGATATTGTGTTAGAGATAAACAATATTTTGGTTTGATTTCTCATCTTGTGCTTTTATAATTTATTAAATACTTTCTAGTTTATGAATTGGGTCTTTAATTTACTAATTAATCTTGTGCTTGAATTGAATCTAAAGGGAGTGATCAACCCTTGGACTTGCCCATCTTACCTTTATTTGGCTTGAAAGAGTGAATTGATGTGGGGAAAGGTTAACTGGCACTAACTTGAGGCTTTAACCCTCATTTAAGGAATTATCTAGAAATAGTGTTTCTAGTATTGCCATAATTGGAATAGCTTTGTTACCACGTGGCTAGATTCGAGAGAACCGATTGAGAAATATTTGCCAATAGTCGAGAGATGTTGGTGGATGATTAAAATTCCAAGGCTTATTTTATTTGATCCATGATTAATCTAGTAAGTAGTTGATAAACTTGTAATGGATCGTATAGATTTGAAGTAAATCCCATTTCCAAATCTCCCTTGCGATCCTTGCATTGGGAAGATTGGTCAACTTCTCACTAGCAACATTGTTCGTGTTTTTAAACAACAAAACCCCCAATTCTTTCTATTTCTTTTTGCTCCTTCAACTTTAATAAGTTTCTTTAATTCTTTATTATTACAATAACCTTTACATTGTTCTTCGTGGGATCGACCCCGACACTCATTGGATTACTTATTTGTTTTGATATGACGATAATAACACCTCCTACATGAGAGTGCTTTTGAACATCATAAAAAATGGCACCATTGCTGGAGAACAATTTGGCATATTTAGTTAGTTTAGAATTTGAGTTTACTCACTTTAGTTCAAATTTGTAAATATTTGTTTTTATTTTAGTTAGTTTATTTTGTTGATCGATTGATTCTATGGCATCCTGAAATACTAGAGGTTTTGGTGGTTTCAACCCTTATTATAATGATCCATATTGTTATTATGGAGGACCCCACTATTGGCAAAGTTTTAGAATTGACCCTAGGAGAGGGTGGTATTCACCATCTCACTCTTATGATAGGCGTAATTGATTTTTATATGGTGGTCATGATGGATATTGGGGCAATTGCCCTAATGATCATCCTCCTCCCTTCTCTTATGCTTACAATGGTGTTTGTGGTGCTTGCTATCTTTTTAGAAATCATACCTTGGCACATGATGAACAAAATACCCATCACAAGAAAGTGGTAGCAATGCTCCAAACTCTCTTGGACAAAGGAGAAAGCATAGAGGAAGACTTAAAGAGCATAAAGAAAGGCTTCATGGATAGCAGAGCTAAGGAGGAAGAGGAGAGAAATCGTGCTAAACAATCAATGGTGGATTCGTTCACTACTATTGATCAAATTTTTAAAGAAGAACCTCCATGCCTAACAAATGAGCATGTCTCAAACATTGGGATCAATCAAATTCACTTTGGGGATGATGATGAAGATCTTTAAAATATGGAATTTCCTGTGAGTGAGTTTGCACTGGTTGTGCTTGAACCCCAACAAGAAGTAAAGCTTAACCGAGGTGAAATTGTGAGCCAAGAATGGTTGTTAAATTAAGCTCACCAAATTGAAGCCTATGGGGAGCAACGTGAAAGAATTTTACGAATGTTCAAGGAATTTCTCAAAAGGCATTCCAAGAGAAGTCAAAAAGAGGGGTTACTTTAAATTGCTATCCGGAATTTGAACACCAAAGTGAATGCTCTTGTTGAGACATAAACAATCGTGGATAGTACTTTTGAGTTGTTTCCCATTAAAGAGGAAGACACATGGGATTATCATGCATTAAAGATGTTGTGTAAACAAACCATCCAATACATAAATCAAGATGCCAAGATAAAAAGAATGATACTAGAATTGCAAAGCAAAGTTCAATGTTTCATTTTGAAAGACTCTAGTTCATTCAAAAGTGAGGATGTCACAAATAAGGCAAATTTGAGAGTGGAGACACCCAACTCTCTGTCACGACCCGATTTCTCGGTCATGATGACACCTACAACCCCCGGTAGGTGTACCAATCCCTGTAGCCCAGAACAGTTAGTAATGGGCTACTATCTAACAAATAAGAGAATAAGACCAATAAAATAGATAACAGGTATATGAATATATACATATGCGGAAACTAAACCAAACCCCAAGACCTGGTATCATAGTACAGAGCCAAACTACATACATGGAGTACAAGTAAACCAAAACTATATATACAAATGTCTCTGAATGGAAATAGAGTACATGAAGCAGAAGATAAACTAAAGCTAAGCTCCGATCGCCAAGAGCTCACCCTCAGCCTGAAGTAGTCTCCAACAGATCTCCAAGCACGAATCACAACGATCTAACGGCGATGGCCCACGCTAGGATCTGCACCCAAAGATGCAGGGGGTAGGGGTGAGCAGCAAATGCGAAGCATAAGGTACCCAGTAGGTATCATAGGCCGACTGGGCACATATAAGATAAAAGCGCAGTAATAGACATAATAGAAGCAAGTAGTCACAGAAATCAACAAAAGGTACACAGGAACTAGCCCAGAGGGAAATCAACAGAACCACAGATGAGGCTAGTAAGCAGAATATACACACCCAAGGCACAGGTGAAAGTAAGAAACAACGCACCTGGGATCCTTGCAACAACAGTGTATACAAAATAAGTTTACGGAATGGACGGTATACCGGTAACCTCAAGTATAAGAAGAAGGGAGAAAGAATAATAATAGGCATGCTCAAGACATGAATCAATACTCAACTAATCATATCAACCTCAATCCAGAACCTAACACCCTAGCAGTACCAATCTCATACTTATCCATAATAGAGAACAACTCTGTAAGTAAATAACAAAAGTCTACCTACAGTCCCTCGGCCGCCCATACAACCGAGGAACACAAACAAGTGAAAACAAACCCTCCGGCATCCCATACTACCGGAGCGTACAATCAGCAAACAGCAAACAACGGTGGAACCTCAAACCATGAATGATATGATGCAATGAAGATGCTCATGCCAATAGTATCTCTGTATGTACCTCCTCCGGCGCCGATCCGGCCCAGCAGGTAGTTCCATGGAAGGACTCTGCCCGTATACCTCTACTCCCCCGTATACCCCTCTTCCGGCACACGCAGCCCGTAGCCCCTGGCCCGGATAGCAAGGTCCATGGAGGTCCCAGACCCCATACCAAATCTCAGTATCAGAACATGTATCAAGATAGAGACCCAGTCTCGATATCAAGATAGAGACTCAGTCTCGAATATGCATGCCCAGACCCTGTCCAGGACTAAAATAGTAGGAAAATATCTCAAAAACCTCCAAAGGGTGCCCGGGCGTCGCCGGTCCTAACAGTAAAAGTCATCTCATGTGCTCGTCCAACCGAGGCTATAAATATCTCAAGTAGTAGAAAACTCACTAGACTGCCGGCCCTGCCGACGTCTAGTGAATCGTAAAATGATGATTTTAAACCACAAGTGAAATCAACCATTTCAAATCATTTCCATCAAAACGGACCCCCGGGCCATGCAAGGTTAAAAACAGTGTCAAGTAGGCGAAGCAAACCACTGTAAAACTCGATAAACCTCTTTATATGCATCGAAATGATATGATGAACACACAACACAATAGCTGCCCAGCAGCTCACAATCAACCTATCGACCCTGCACAGGCCCACAGCTACTCAGCAAGCATAACCAGCCTAGAAAGATAATTCTATGCCCGGGACTCGCGGACATTCCCAAAATCCCACCTTCTATGTTCCAGAGTCAACAAGGCCTCGCAGGACCACAAGGGTAAATAAAATATATCCGCAATACTACAAACAACGGAGGAATAAAAATAGGCGAACATGAATAAAGCGGTCAAGGTCTGTGGTACCAACCTAATAAACCAACCCAAGGATGCCCATTAATACAATTTTATTCTATATATGCGGAGTCTAGGGAAATTAAACCGTAACCTACCTGTCGTCCGACGACAAGCTGCTGAAACAACAATGTTCAAGCTCGAACCACTCCGAGAAAATCCAAAACTAATCGGAATCGGATTCGGATTTGGGACGGAATAACTTGACGTAGATAATTGATTTTCTTTCGGTGACCAAATAAATAGTCAACAACAAATAATGTTGTTCATGATACATCTCTAAATCAATCCATCATCGAACGACTCATGCAGCGTCCAAATCAAAGAACAACAAACAGTGTATTATATTTGAACATACTGAGTACTGACATAAGGGTGATTTTTCCAAATGAATGGAACAAGTTTAATACTAATAGTGGTTATGCAGTAAGCATTGTCACAATATTCCACTAACTTTATATATAGCAATTGTTAAGTGGGACAAGTGGCAACATGCTACGTTATTAGCAATATGTTGTCCACCTCTTTTACCTCCACGTGGGGTGGAGGTGGCAACCTCTCATCCCGCTAAGTATAAACGCGGGTATTGCGTAAATTTATGGTAAAATAAATATAATATTTTAAATATACCATAATTATTAGAAAATCATTTCCAATAAAACCTACTATATTATAATAATAATTTTCAACATAATTAAATTTACTATCTCCGTTAAAATATTATGGAGTATGAAAACCTTATAAAATAAATA
>QJPP01004151.1:0-76202 GCA_003996215.1 Jaltomata sinuosa
ACTGCCTTTCCACCTGCTAAGTCTCCAAAATAGGAAGGTGCTAGCAACCAAGGAGGTTTTGAAGAGATCCACCATACCGAGTCTCTGGGATAGGAAATCACGAGGGGCTGATGAGATGTTGTAGAAGTCTAATGGCAAGGCCAGGGTCCGCAAGTCGACACAAATCAACACCCCTCCCAAAACTAAGAATTTTTCTTTGAGCGCAGGGAAACAGGAATCGCCAGGATTATGTCAAGTCAAGTTCAGGGACATGATTGGAGAAATCTTTTGGCTATCACGACACCATAAGCCGAATATTCTTCCCCTACTCTACTTTAAATATTTTGTCCCAATTCTTCCAATTCTTAAAGGGTTTCATTTATGTTTTGCAGGTACGTCCGAGATCCAGATCGAGTATCGAAGATAGAGAGCTCTCATAGGAAAATAGGATAGTTTATCTCTTTCCAAATAACTCCGCCAATCGGAGATTGCCATCTAATTGCGTCAAATAACTCCGCCGATCGGAGAACGCGGACTGACTTCATCAAACTCTGCCGATTGGAGTTTGTACATAGGCAAACAAAATGACGCTCCGCCGATTGGAGTTTGTACATAGGCAAACAAAACGATGCTCTGTCGATTGGAGCTTGCATATAAGCAAACAAAACGACGCTCCGCCGATTGGAGTTTGTACATAAGCAAACAAAACGACGCTCTGACGATGGGAGCCTGTACGTAAACAAGCAAGCGACGCTCTGCCAAATCAGAGAAATGTATATTAGCAAGCAAAACATACTCCGCCAATCGGAGGCTGCATCATAGCAAGCATCATCATAACTCCATCAATCATAAGCATGCATGCCATTAACATCCTCATTTTGCATTAAAGATTGCTCCACCAAATGGAGATGTCACGGCTGATTCACCCAATGAAGACTTTATTTTTTACAGTATTGCCCCGCCAGTCGAGAGGCTTTACTTTACAGTATTGCCCCGCCAGTCGAGAGGCTTTATTTTACAGTATTGCCCCGCCAGTCGAGAGGCTTTACTTTACAGTATTGCCCCGCCAGTCGAGAGGCTTTATTTTACAAGTATTACCCCGCCAGTCGAGAGGCTTTACTTTACAGTGTTGCCCCGCCAGTCGAGAGGCTTTATTTTACAGTATTGCCCCGCCAGTCGAGAGGCTTTACTTTACAAGTGTTGCCTCGCCAGTCGAGAGGCTTTACTTTACAAGTGTTGCCCCGCCAGTCGAGAGGCTTTACTTTACAGTGTTGCCCCGCCAGTCGAGAGGCTTTACTTTACAGTATTGCCCCGCCAGTCGAGAGGCTTTACTTTACAAGTGTTGCCCCGCCAGTCGAGAGGCTTTACTTTACAAGTGTTGCCCCGCCAGTCGAGAGGCTTTACTTTACAGTGTTGCCCCGCCAGTCGAGAGACGTTACTTTACAAGTGTTGCCCCGCCAGGCGAGAGGCTTTGCTTTTAAGTGTTGCCCCGCCAGCCGGAGGCTTTACTTCCCAAGGTTATTTCACCTACAGTACATCCACTCCGCAAAATGGAGACGTCAACAATCGTTGGATATCTACACTCTGCTCTTTACATTACAATTTTAATTTACAGTTTTGAGCCTCAACAGGTACTTTGTAACCCCTTTTACCTGTTTTGCAGGATGACACACTACAACGTGGAACTACCTCTAAGCAGCGATTGAGGCAATGCTTGATGAGGAATACCACACTCACAAGCCACTAGCACTCCGACTCCAATTCCTACAATCAGTTGTCCATATTTCTAAATCAGAGTACACCTGCTCTCACAAGCATCGATACCCCTTTCTCTATCTCCTAGAGTTCCCGCTAGAGGATACCAAAGGGACTACCTTCATCCAGCGATTCGATGTGATCTTATGAAGATGCGAGATGCACCTAGTAGAGTCTCGTTTATGGGTGTGTTGTGCACCACATTTATAATCGGGAGGCTGTGAAAGTGCACCTATCTTGAAAAGATTATTGTCATGTAGGAAACAACCTACCGTCAATTCCATAAAACTCTTTCCAAGCTCAACTAAGATACCAGTGTCGACATAAAACCAACACTGGGGCAAAATTTTGAGGACCTCTCAAAATTTTTGAACTACATTGGCCTGATTCTCGTGAAACCTGAGATATGTAGGCAACTCGGAGACCAGAGTTCGGTCGAATTCATAATGACAATAACCTTTCTCTTTCTAGGTACGACCTTTCCAAAAATTTGATTTTTTTCCAGTCAGGACAAAATTGGCTTTACGTCAACATCTTCGCCCAAAGACTCTTTCATCATCTTTGTTCGAAGAGGGGCAAGTTGTTGACACCCAATTTTGGCCCTCCTTTTCCCATAATTAATTTTTATATGCTTCTTAATCCCGAGGACTTTTTCCAAAAATAATTTTCTTATTTCTATATTAATTTTTCATAAATTTTGGCACCAATAATCATTTTTAAAATGGTTTCCTTTATTTTTTATAATAATAATTACTAAAATATTGCATCTTATAAAATCATCCCAAAAATATTTTATAATTTCTTTCTTTTTAACAAGTTATTGGTATAGTAACTTTTATTCTAAATGAAATTTTATCGTATCGCTATAACATTTCCTAAATATTGTTCTATCAATTGAGGATTACGATTACGCGTATCAAAATTATTTCTTAATCAACTATGCACGTATTGGAAAATTAATTAGGATAAAAGAAGCATCGTTAAATTAATTAAGTGGAAAACGACTAGGGAAATTATTTCTTTTTTCTACAAACTAATTCATTTTACCAATTTTTTGGCCAAATTCTTATTGTTCTTTCAGCTGACCCTACCCAAAACCTCCTAGCCCACTACCCACCACCTAATTACCTAGCCCATCACCCAATTCCTCCTAAGCCCACTACCCAAACCCTGACCCGGCCCAAACCTCTCAACTAAACACACCCCTTATTCTTTTCTCTCCACTCTCTCTTCCACTCCCAAAACCAGCCGACACCCCACCTCCCAAAACCTTCAGCCACACCGACAACCCCCACCTCCCAAAACCTGCTGCCGCCGCCCAAAATCCCCAAGACCCGCCGGATTTTGCGGGCAAACGGCGACCACACCCTCTCCCGTCACCTCACAGCGTCCCTTCCCCTTTTCGGAGGCTTTTTGTAGCCTCGAAAAGGTCGTCACCGCCGGTGGCAGACCTCGGAAAAGAGGAAACCCAGTCGACCGTCTGCTCCACACCGCCGACCCGTCACCATCTCTTTCAAATCAGCCTGAAAAAGGGGTAAGCTTCTTCCTTTTTCTCTGATTTTTCATCATTTCCTCTTGCACCTTGTCTTTCCAAGAATTCAAATTTTTTTGAATTCTTGGAAAGGAACCGTTGGAGCCCCAAAATTTCGGCTATAAAAGGACGAAAAAAGAACAGATTTAGGACCCCCATTTTTTTTTTATCACACACAGACACAAAAAAGAAGAACAGAAGAACACACACACACGGAGGGAACACACACAGAAACAGACGCACGAAATACACACACACACACAGACGGGCGGAAATCAAAAAAAAAAATATCAACAGCTCACTAGAAATTGTTTCTCTGGTTGTTCATTGTTGATTTCCATATACTCACTACTCGTTTTGCTTCCTGATTGTTTTCGTTTGCTATTCGGATAACCGGAGTCGGATTCGAAAGTCGCTAGTTTGAAACTCAACATTTGACGGCCTCAATCGCTGCCCAACACAAGGTAAATCCTATCCCGTCTAATTACTTTATGTTTAGTTTTGTGATCCATTGATTCGTGTGAGTTTGGGTTGTTCATGTTTGGCTGATTTTAGGCGTTAAAATGTGAAACGAAAATCAGTTTCTGGACGTTTGGTTTAGCTTATGTGATTATGAAGTGTTTACAATTCAAGACTTGGTTTGATATTTTGAATGGGGTTGGCTGTTTGATCATCTGTTTGTGAATGTGGATTTTAAAGTTGGTTTTGTTCGGGTTATGTTGAATCAGTTTCTTTGGTCGTTAGTGTCATTGGATTGGAATTATGTGTTTGTAAAGCTTTAAAACTTGTAATTTAGCTTGAAGAATTCCTATGAGGTTTGAAGATTTTTTTTTAGTATGGTTAGTTGTTTATTACAAGATCATTGTAATGTTTAGCTTAAATATTTGAATTTGGCACTTATTGTTAATTGTGTTTTGGATTAGTCGTTTACTTTAAATGAAATTTCCAACTCTTGACTTTAGTTTAAAAGGAACTCTACAAGCTTTAAACTACGAAATATTTCAACTTGCTCGTTCGAAGTCGTCAATTGTTTGGTTATGTCTTTAGCTAAGTCATCTACCTAAAGTGAGATTTTTTTTTTTTTTTTTTACTTTCTACCTTAGTATGGAAAGGATTATGCAAATTTTAACCTTTGAGAGGTGATTAACCATGTGTTTGAGATTTCTTTATACGTTTGGTTTGTTGGTTTTGTTTCGTTTTACCACGTAAATATAGAGGTTGCAACTTGAGTTTTTTAAAGGGTGATTTGAATAAGCTAGAAACCCACTGTTAAGGTATTTTCTAATCAATTTGAACAAGTTTGTGATATGGTTGTATCTATAGTCCATGGTATGCTTTGTAAACTATTTGTAATCTTGATTCAACTTGAAATAATTTTCAAGAGGCTCCAAGTCTTCAAATGAACATGGCTACTTTTGTTGCATAACTAGAGATTAGGATCAATGTTTACTCTTCATAAAAGTTGAGTTTTCTTTTTGTTTTCCCTTACGGATTGAGTTGTAAGAGTATGTAATCGTCCCGTCTTGTTTTAATCAATTAGGGGGCTGATTTTGTTTAAATCGGAAAAGGTGTATGTATGCCATGTTTAAGTTTCTTGAAGTTTAAATTCTTAAGGTAAAGGTTTCAATAGGTTTGTCATTTTTTTTTTAGTCCCGAAAACGTTTGTTTAAAGTAGGAATATACATATTATGATTATATTTCCGGCGTTTGTAAAACATTGTGGTCTTGCTTGCGATCTAACTTTTCTTCAAGACACCTTAATCCTAGTAAAAAGTGGTTGATTTAGTGTGCATTTGTTAGAAGAAGAGGGCTGCCCGTATTTTCATTATTTTGGTTTTAACTCGGGATCAATTTCGGGAATACTAGCTTAAGGAACTCATTATAAGCCAACGTAGTAGTTTGGTTCTCCTTTAATCTCCCGGTTGTTAGTCTTATCTTTTGAAGTGTTTTGTTTCATAACTACTTTCTTTATTTGAAATAAATAATAATAAAGTTTTATATTACTACTTGTTGTGTACTTTGTTTTCCAATAATCGACTAGTGTTGAAAATGTTCGTTTTGCCTAAGTTCTTTTCGGATAATCATCTCATGTTAGTTCGTTTGTGCTCTAGTCAAATAAATTCGATCATTTGCTAAAAAATGAAGCAAATATGGTTACATGTCGTCTTTCATATATTCTTGTGTATTTACCAAATAGCATGTTTGTTTTCTTTATCACTTTATTGTTAAGTTTGGCATATTTCTATATTTTTGTAAACTTTGTTATGCAAGTTACTAATCCTTATCACCTTTCTTTGTTTCATGTACACCCCGGAGAGTTGGAGTTCTCATTTGAAACTCAATCTCGGCCCAAATATGTTTTGGGTCGAACAACTATTAGGAACCATCGCGGTGTTTCGGAGTCACTCACTAGGAGATTAATTCCTCCAAAGGAACTTAATATACTTAGCCCTTTATTTTCTATATGTTTTTCTTATTATTTGAATTTGTTTAACTAACCTTGTATTATTTGGATATGTGTTTTTCTTTGTGACTTCGATTAACATTTATCCTTCGGCTTACCATTTGGTTTGATTAGGATATTTAGTTTGAAATTTTGAAAGAGTTTTCCTTCATTCCTTTAGCCTAGGCAAATATTTCTAATTTCCCTTTTAAATCCTTTAAAATTAGTGTTTAAACACTTTCAAAAATAGTAGTGATAAATGGTGAATAGTGCAGATTTTTTATTAACTAACTTAGGCTTCGTTTCAAGAAGGACTTTGTTCCAAATAACTCGCGGTAGATTTTCAAAAGCATTAATTAGCGATTCAATTTATTTCACACCAATAGTTAGTCATTCTTAGGCTTTAAATTATAAAATGCTTTATCTAATTTAGGCAAGCCTCCTTTATATTTATTAGTAATTTATGTATTCTCTTATTCTAACACCAATATTTTACAAGTATTTTGCTATACTCTATATATATATTTTCAGATTTTCAGATTTTCAGATGAGGCCTAAAAACACAAGGTGTATATGTCATATGCTATCTACTACAAGGTATATATATTTATATTTTTATTTACCCTTCTTCCTATTTAAATTACACATATATTATTTTTATCACAATTACATTTCACGTACATAATATTTTCTTTCGTATTCAATGCATGTTCATTTTTTTTTTACCTTACGAATAAAAGTCTCCCTTACATGAAAACAAATAATTCTCGTTTCTCTACTCAATTTTCAAATTGTTCTTTTACATGAAATATATTTACAAAACAAATATGGTTTCCTCTTATATCTTTTTTCTCTATTACCAATATATTTCTTACATACTTTTACTTATCCAAATCTTTTTAAAATAATATACTTTTCACATGATTTCCTATATTTTAAATATACATACGTCATCTTTACTTCCTTTTTAATAAACATGTCATAAACTTTCTCAAACTTTAAGAACTACATATATTTTACTTTACAAAGGCATATTTATTATAAATAATATCTTCATCTTTTTACATAGCTTTTAAGTATATATATTTCTTATAAATCATAAAGTTTTACATACTTTAATTATTGCTATTAAACTTTCATATATTTTGACATATACGTACATATGTTTCATCTTTTTACCATAAGTATATTTTATATTTTTGCCTATTGTAGTGGCATGTGTCATATACTTTGAGTTTTTCTTTAAATTAATAAACCATGTTTTTATCACCTTTTAGCAAATAATGAGCAAATAATTTTCCCAAATATGTTTCTAAAACTGAGTTTAAGGACTATCTTCGGATAGGCTCTGAAGGGTGCCTAACACCTTCCCTTCGAGTAACCAAAACTCTTACTCAGAATCTCAAACGTTTTCGCAGACTAAAAACAGAGTTTTACATTAAAAAATGGTTTCCTAAGTTTTCCTAAAATTTAGGTGGCGACTCTAAACCCTTTTTCCAAAACAAAGGCAGAAAGAGCCGGATGTTGCAAGCATATTTTGGCCAGTCCGAAATAGGGCGCGACACTAAGTCTTGGGAGTTTAGACTTAGCCAGAATTTTATCTGATGGGACTATGATATCCAAGCCTGAATTGCTCTGAGAAACCACGAACGATAATCAAACTATCAAAAACATGAGTAACACATTAAATGAGTCTACTGATACCCATATTGCTATACTTATAGCAAGGTAGAAAATTGAGTTATCGGCAGGCCCATTGGCCCACAACCCAAGGTCAGAAACGAAAGCATACAAGATGATCCTGATGATCACATGGGGGCATGCCCCGAAAATTGGGGCAATTGAGCAAGGGTTCGAGCTCAAAAACCGCCCACCAAGTTCAAGGAGCAACGAGGGAATTGAAGGAAAAGAAAATTGGGAATTTAGCATGACGCACTTACCACGACTAGGAAACTACGCCAAGGATGAGAATTTGAATGATCCCACGAGCATGCAATTCATAAGAGGGAAAAACTTATAACACTTTTTGAGCTTTGAGACAAGGGCAACAATGGTGAGAGTTTAAAGAATCAAGAATCAGAATTTTAGTAATAAACTTATCGGATCAAATTGGTGGGAAACGACCACGATGATGGTGTAATTACCCCAAGAATTTGGTGGTCAAAAGTGGAGCAAGGTGGTGTCTAGGAGCTGGTAGCTATGGAGAAAACAATCTGGGTTTTGAAAATGAGGAAAGAAGAAGAAGGAACAGTTTAAATGCTACCAGGCATGCTTACGTGAATGCGGCCAGGACACCGCATATGCAGGCACGCGAATGCGGGCAGCCGGCGCGCACGCGAAGGCCAAGCACTGGCCAGGCCAGGCGCCTGCCTTGCGCGAACGCACCCAAGCGCTGGCCAGGCCAGGCGCCTGTCTTCCCTGAACGCGGCCAAGCTACCGCATACGGGGGCCTGCAAACACAGCTGGGGAAGCCCCTACGCGAAGGAATGGCAAAGGGGCGGCTGGCATATGCCTATGCAAATGCAGGCAGCCATCGCGTAAGCAAAGGCTATGCTAGTGCAATGACAACACCAGCTGCCAACAACAACCTTTAACTTAGAAGTTTCTCTGACGGACCCTCGGGAACACATCCGGGGTCTCGCAAACACAAATGAGTAGAGCTATTTGACTGAAAATGGTATTCTGGACTCAATGGAATCAACAAAATCCCAATGGAGGTCGATAGCACAAAAAGTGGGCTCCATGCCCAAGAACCAACTTTGGCCAAACTTTCCTAAACGGAACACCAAGGCCTAAAATGAGTCCAGAAGACTCGGGACCCAAACCAAAGGTCCTGCTAGCCAAAATTTGGCATTTGGGAGTGTAACACCCCGTACCTTTCAAAACCTATGTGACTAAGTAAATATAGACGAAGGTATTTGAGCTCGAGATTGTGAAGGGGTACTTTGGCCTAGAATTTGAAATGGTCAAATGTATATAAGTGTCAAGTTAAAGTATAAGGATGAGGGTTTTAAAAATGAGATAAAACAAGTGAGGTGCTTGCTCGACTTATCTAAGCTCTTAGGTGACAAGTAGGTGCATCACCTACCTACGCTAACGAACCAAGTTCCGAGGGCCGATTACGGGCAGAAACACCATGGATTATTAGACCTAATGGTAGCCCAAATAAATCTTAAAGTTGGCCCATCAAATCACAAACAAATCTTGCCCAAACAACTACAAAAGGTAGCCACCAATATTGACCACATTTTGACCCAAGAGAAGCCAGAAATCAGCCACAAAACTTAACCCTTTTGAGGCCCAAGCAAAGGGTAATTTTGGCCCAAGTTTCTTGACCCATTTTGGCCCAAATATACTCAAAAAAGTCGGCCAAAAAGGTCCCTTTATACAGACCTTTTGTTGATCAATATTGATCACAAAAAGCTGGATAAAATTCTCTCTTTTATCCTTTCCTTTTGGCAACCCCTCTCTCCCTTTAGGGTTCTAAGAAGATCAAGATTCATTCAAGCTTAAGGTGAGTTAAATAACTTGTTATCTTGGTATTAATCTACTACATATATCTAGGATATCCTATGGTAAGAAAGACATGAACTATGGCAGCCCCTTTCTTAAGATTTAACACATAGAAATTGTGTAGCAATTAAGAGATTTCTTCTTCTCTTATTGGTGTATGTGTAGGGGGTACTTAAGCTTTTCAAGGCATCAATAAAAAGAGGATAAAAACACCTCTTCAAGTGTGGTAAGTACGCTGCCCATAATCATATTTTTGGATTGAAGTTCGGATGGACAATTGTTGTTGAATTGTTGTTAAGAACTCACGGGACGGCGATCGGAAACCGTGGGTTCAATGTGTTGCTATTATATTTCGGCATGGTGAGTTGTGTAGGGGATGTTTGATGTGTTTTATATTATTGGATGTAGTAGGTTGGTGTGTGTGTGATGTGTAATTGACAGGGGAGAAAGGTGTGACAATACACCTTTAATTAATGCAAAATACGTAAATCTTCCTGGTAAATATTTAGCTACTGTTTTGGAAATGTTGCATCAGGTTTAAGAGCTAATATTAGCTTCATTATACCCTTGTGTTGTAGATTAACTTAATAAAGGAAAGTCCAAGTTGTGGTAAGTGCACTCTTCAGAAGGAACAAGGTATGTTAAGGCTTCTTTATTCCTTATCGGCATGAATCTAGAAATAGAACTCTAAATCTCAGAAAGAAGGAATTTGAGTATTCTGTCGTAAGAGAGCTGATTTGGTAACTCAACAAGTCTTAAGGAACTAAGTTATACATTATGGTGATTCAAGTCGCCTTCTTATAAAAATCCGATTCTTTTTGCACGAAATGTAAGTTATCCTTTTGTCAAGTTTCTTCTTTGTATTGTGATCCCTAATCAAGCTTTAGAAAGTATAAAAGGAAAGTTAGCAAGTTAAATCCCTATTTATATATGTTTGGTATGTTGATTCCAACACCTAGTAATCCAAGGCTAAAGTAGTTATCTAAATGAACCTTCATAAATAATAAGAATAGCTTTGAAGGTCAATCTATTAATACACTTATTATGCGTGGTTTGCGTGTTAGTGTGAACCGAGGTGATACTGCCATATTGAGGCCATTATATACATACTGTGCACCGAGGTTCTAATACCATATTGAGGCCATTATATATATAGTATGCGCCGAGGCCCTACTGCCATATTGAGGCTATTACATATAGGGTGCGCCGAGGCGCTATTGTGGTTCAGCGTGGGTTATAAAGAGTGAGTTGCGGTGTGAGTTAATGCATGTGTTGTATTCTTAAAATTAATAAAGAGAAAGAGCTTAACGAGTCTTACCAAATACAGTTTATAAGTTTCATATTATATCTTGTTCAGATTTACTACTTGCGACTTGCTTTTGTGTTTCTACCTTACATGCTAGTACATTATTGTCGTACTGACGTCCCCATTGCCTGGGGGCTCTGAATTCATGCCTGCAGGTCCAGACAAAAACCCAGACAGACCTCTTCAGTAGGAGTTGCAGAGTTCAGCCATTTTAGTAAGCTCCATTCTTCCTGGAGCTGACGAGTCAGAGGTCTAGCTTATATTTTGACCAAGTTATGTATATGTACAACTTATGGGTAGTCCAGGGCCCTGTCCTGGATATGAGATATTTTACTTACTCCTAGAGGCTTGTAGACGTGTATATGTATATCAGTGTTGGGTATGGCCTTGTCGGCCTTGTTATTAGCTATTTACTATGATAATAGCCTTGTCGGCCTTGAGTTGCTTACCTACTATTGAGCTTTCAGTGTTTGAAATTGCTATTCTTAGAGACCTTGTCGGTCTCAGACCCCTAACATGTTCAATAGAGATACACTCTATTTTGGCACCCTCGGCCTTTTGGGGCTCTGGGTGTCGGTCATGCCTCCCATGGTTTGGGGCGTGACAAACTTGGTATCAGAGCACGTCGAATCCTAGGGAGTCTACAAGCCGTGTCTAGTAGAGTCTTGCTTATGGGTGTGTTGTTCACCATACCTATAATCATGAGGCTACGGGACATTTAGGAATTGTTATCCTTCTTTCATCTGCTAGATCGTGCAATAGAGCGAGGTCATAAGATGTTTGAAGTCTAATTCATGTTTTTCTATTCCTTGTTTACAGAAATGCCTGTGACCAGACAAATGAGTAGCCAACGGGTTGGCACGGATACGGGGGAAGGTACTAGTCATTCCTCGCCTATTCGAATGGATATATTTGAGGCTCAAAGTGAATCACCGACACCAGAGATCCCAGTTCATCAAGTACCTGATGATACTAGAGGGGATCCAGTACCCTTGACCCCACCTACTCCAGTGGCATCTGAGATAGCTAAAGATGAACCAGCACCTGTAGCTCCTCCACCTGAAGTAGAGGACCAGGACATCAGGAGTGTTGTTTCATTATTGACCCAGATGGTCTCCACACAACAACAACAAATTAGGGCATCAGCGAGTTCCAGGTCAGGTGGCTCAGAAAGTTCTAGGGCTCAAGAGTTTATCAGCCTAAGTCCTCCTCTATTTACAGGCTCTGACCCACGTGAGGATCCCCAGGGGCTTATTGATCATACTTATCGGGTACTTCGAGTCATGCATGCAACAGTAGTGGAGGCAGTGGAGTTCGTATCTTTCAGGTTACGAGATGTAGCCATTTTGTGGTTCGAGGTTTGGGATCGGTCTAGGGGATCAAATGCACCCCCAGATGAATGGGAGGAATTTTCAGAGGCCTTCCTAGCTCACTATCTTCCACAGGAGGTGCGAGAGGCCAGACTTGATCAATTTCTACCCCTTAGGCAGGGCAATATGAGTATTCAACAGTACAACCTCAGGTTTAATTCATTAGCTAGGTACGCCCCCGATATTGTGAGTACAATGAAAGCTAGAGTTCATCGATATATGCGTGGCCTTAAGGATGAATTGATTAAGGGATTAACAATAGCAGCCACACAAGAGGATATGAATATTTCTAAGATACAGGCTATTTTTCAGACTGTAGAGGATCTTGAATAACAAATTAGAGATAACCAAAGCCGAGAAAGGGATCAGAATAAGAGGGATAGATCTACTAGGTCCTACGTAGAGCCACGAGGTAATTTTAGGCCACATTTTAATAGGCGATCACCCCACCCTACTAGTGGTGCCCCATATAAGTTGCAAAGGCAGAGGTATGATCGTTTTTCTCAGACTGGACCAGGCCACAATTCAGGTGCATCCAGTTCTTATCGCCAGGGGCATTTAGGTCAGATGAGGCCACCTTTGCCACCTTGTGTTAGTGCGGTAGGAAGCATCCTGGGATATGTCGCCTGGGTTCAGATACTTGTTATTCATATGGGCATCCTGGTCACTTTGGAGACTGTCCAAGTAGAGGTAAGGGTGAGATGTCCCAGCCTACAGGGTCGATGGCAGCTTCTTCATCTACTATTCATCCCCCTAGGATAGGCCAACAGGCTACACCAGGTCATGGTAGAGGTAGAGGAGAGGAGGAGCATCCAGTTCAGGCGGTGGTCAGAATCACACTTATGCTCTAGTTGGTCGCTAGGACTTGGAATCGTCACCTGATGTTGTTACAGGTACATTGACTATTTTTACTCATGATGTTTATGCACTTATAGATCCTGGCTCTACTCTTTCATATGTTACCCCGCTCGTTGCTAGTAAGTTGGGGGCAGGCCCTGAGTTGTTGCCTAGATCCTTTGTTGTATCTACGCCGGTTGGTCAATCCATTATATCTAGACGAGTTTATCGAGATTGTGCAGTGTGGATTTATGACCGTCTCACTTCAGCTGATCTAATCAAATTAGATATGATTGACTTCGATGTCATTATGGGTATGGACTGGTTAGCTGCATGTTATGCTAATATTGATTGTAGAACTAAGGTTGTCAAATTCCATTTTCCGAAAGAGACAATCCTGGAGTGGAAAGGTAATGCTGCCACGCCAAGGGGTAGGTATATTTCCTACCTTAAGGCCCAGAAAATGATTTCTAAAGGCTAGATTTATCATTTAGCCTGAGTAAGAAGCACAGAGGATGGACCAGCAACTCTTCAATCGGTTCCCGTGGTGAGTCAGTTTCTAGATGTATTCTCGGATGAGCTTCCAGGAATCCCTCCAGAAAGGGAAATTGAGTTTGCCATTGACATACTCCCAGATACTCAGCCAATATCAATTCCCCCTTACAAGATAACTCCTGCAGAATTAAGAGAGTTAAAGGAACAATTAAAGGATCTAGTCGAAAAAGGTTTCATTAGGCCTACTACATCGCCATGGGGCGCACCAGTTTTGTTTGTTCGTAAGAAGGATGGGTCCTTGAGAATGTGTATCAATTATCGACAGCTGAACAAAGTTACAATCAAGAATAAGTATCTGCTTCCAAGTATTGATGACCTTTTTGATCAGTTGCAAGGCGCCAAATTTTTTTCAAAGATTGACTTGCGGTCGGGGTATCACCAGTTGCGTGTTAAAGGGGTAGATGTTCCAAAAACAGCCTTTAGGACAAGGTATGGCCACTTTGAATTTCTAGTAATGTCTTTTGGGCTTACTAATGCCCCAGCAGCTTTTATGGACCTAATGAATCGGGTCTTCAAGCCATTCCTAGATGTATTCATGATCGTACTTATTGACGATATCCTGATTTACTCACGGTCTGAAGCCGAACATGCTGATCATCTACGTGCAGTATTGCAAACACTTCAGAATCATAAATTATATGCAAAGTTCTCCAAATGTGTGTTTTGGTTGACTTTAGTGGATTTTCTTGGCCATATAATTACAGATGAAGGTATTAGAGTTGACGGCCAAAAGATTGAAGCTGTAAAGAATTGGCCGAGGCCCTTGAATGCTACAGAGATCCGTAGTTTTTTTGGGCTTAGAAGGTTATTACCGGAGGTTTGTGGAAGGCTTTTCTTCTATATCTGCACCATTGACAAAGTTGACTCATAAAGCTGCCAAGTTCCAGTGGTCTGATGCATGTGAGCAGAGTTTTCAGGAGTTGAAGGACATGCTTACTTCAACACTTGTCTTAACTCTGCCAGAGGGCACGGAAGGTTATGTTGTTTATTGTGATGCTTCAAGGATTGGGTTGGGCTGAATTTTAATGCAACATGGTAAAGTTATTGCATATGCCTTGAGACAACTAAGAAAGCACGAACAAAGTTACCCTATTCACGATCTTGAATTGGCAGCAATTATATTTGCCTTGAAAATTTGGCGACATTACTTGTTTGGAGTCCATGTAGACGTGTTTACGGACCACAAAAGTCTACAGTATTTATTCAAACAGAAGGATTTAAACCTAAGACAAAGAAGGTGGCTAGAGTTACTAAAGGATTATGACGTAGATATTTTGTACCATCCAGGTAAGGCCAATGTAGTGGCCGATGCACTTAGCCACAAATCCATGGGAAGCTTGAGCCACGTGCAAAATAGAAAGATTGAGATGACAAGAGAACTACATCAGTTAGCTAATTTGCAGGTTCGACTACTAGACCAAGGTAATGGGGGAGTTGTTATTCAAAGCACAACGGAATACTCACTTATAACAGAGGTAAAGGAGTGACAATATGATGATCCAGAATTAGTAAGATTGAGGGAGGAAATTCCAAAACAGAAGAAACCACTAATAGAGCTTAAGGAAGATGGGGTTTTGAGATATCAAGGTTGTTTATGTGTACCTAACGTCGGGGAAGTTCGGGAGAAAATTTTGGAAGAAGTTCACTATTCCCGCTATTCAATCCATCCAGGAGCGACGAAGGTGTATCATGATCTTCGACAGATTTATTGGTGGAATAATATGAAGAGAAATATTGCAGAATTTGTAGCCCAATGAACGAATTGTCAACAGGTAAAAATTGAACACTAGAGACCCGGAGGTCTAACTCAAAGTATAGTGATACCTACCTGGAAATTGGAGGTGATCAACATGGACTTTATTATAGGCTTACCCTGTACTTATCGGAAGTATGATTCCATATGGGTGATTGTAGATAGACTTAAAAATCAGCTCACTTTTTGCCAGTCAGGAAAACTTATACTGCTGAATATTATGCCAAGTTGTATATTAGTGAAATAGTTCGACTTCATGGTGTCTCAATTTCCATCATTTCAGATAGGGGTGCTCAGTTTACAGCAAATTTTTGGAGGTCTTTCGAGAGAGGCTTAGGTACTCAAATAAGTCTCAGCATAGCTTTTCATCCACAGATAGATGGACAAGCTGAATGTACTATTCAAACACTCGAAGATATGCTACGAGCTTGTGTACTAGATTTTAAAGGGGATTGGGATGACCATTTGCCACTAATTGAGTTTGCTTATAATAATAGCTTCCATGCAAGCATTCAAATGGCTCCTTATGAGGCTTTATACGGGCGAAAGTGTAGATCACCGATTGGATGGTTTGAAATTGGAGAAGCAGGATTATTAGGGCCAAACCTAGTTAATCAGGCAATGGAGAAGGTGAAGCTAATTCGAGAAAGATTACTAACAGCCCAGAGTAGGCAGAAATCATATACAGATGTGCGACGTCGGGATTTGGAATTTAATATTAGTGATTGGGTTTTCCTAAAGGTTTCGCCCATGAAAGGTGTTATGCGATTAGGTAAAAAAGGAAAGCTTAGTCCAAGATATATTGGACCATACAAGATCATTCGGAGGGTAGAAAAAGTGGCATATGAGCTAGATTTACCCACGAAATTGGAGACAGTCCATCCTATATTTCATGTATCGATGCTACAAAGGTGCATAGGAGATCCTTCACGTATTATGCCTATCAAAGATGTTCAACTTTTCTGAAGACTTATCCTATAAGGAAGTACCAATTTCTATCCTAGATCGTCAAGTTAGGAAGCTTAGAAACAAAGAAGTAGCCTGAGTAAAGGTGATGTGGAGAAATAATAATATCGAGGAAATGACGTGGGAAGCCGAGGAAGAAATGAGGAAAAAGCATCCTCAGTTATTTATGACTTGAAGATAGTATAAAGGTAAGTCATATTCTTATGTTCTTGATACTCTTCCTACTATGAAAATATGACCAGGTTTGAACATGTGAAAATGATTACATTTAATTGTATATAGTTGTATTTCCCTGTGAGGCATCGTGCTGGACTTTCCCTGAGTTTTAGGTTTTTGGATAGTCCCAATTATAAAGGAAACTCTGCCGAAATTTCAAAAAAATCCTAAGGGACTAGAGCTCTATATGCATTACCCTCATTCGAGGATGAATGATTCTAAGGGGGGAAGGATGTAACACCCCGTACCTTTCAAAACCTATGTGACTAAGTAAATATCGACGAAGGTATTTGAGTTTGAGATTGTGAAGGGGTACTTTGGCCTAGAATTTGAAATGGTCAAATGTATATAAGTGTTAAGTTAAAGTATAAGGATTAGGGTTTTGAAAATGAGATAAAACAAGTGAAGTGCTTTCTCGACTTATCTAAGTTCTTAGGTGACAAGTAGGTGCATCACCTACCTACACTAACAAACCAAGTTTCGAGGGACGATTACGGGTAGCAACACCATGGATTATTATACCTAATGGTAGCCCAAATTAGGCTTAAAGTTGGCCCATCAAAGTACAATCAAATCTGGCCCAAACAACTACAAAAGGTAGCTACCAATATTGACCACATTTTGACCCAAGAGAAGCCCAAAATCAGCCACAGAACTTAACCCTTTTGAGGCCCAAGAAAAGGGTAATTTTGGCCCAAGTTTCTTGACCCATTTTGGCCCAAATATACTCAAAAAAGTCGGCCAAAAATGTCCCTTTATACAGACCTTTTGTTGATCAATATTGATCACAAAAAGCTGGAAACAATTCTCTCTTATCTCCTTTCCTTTTGGCAGCCCCTCTCTCCTTTTAGGGTTCTAAGAAGATCAAGATTCATTCAAGCATAAGGTGAGTTAAATAACTTATTATATTGGTATTAATCTACTACATATATCTAGGATATCCTATGGTAAGAAAGACATGAACTATGGCATCTCCTTTCTTAAGATTTAACACATAGAAATTGTGTAACAATTAAGAGATTTCTTCTTCTCTTGTTGGTGTATGTGTAGGGGGTACTTAAGATTTTCAAGGCATCAATAAAAAGAGGATAAAAACACCCCTTCAAGTGTGGTAAGTACTCTGCCCATAATCATATTTTTGGATTGAAGTTCGGATGGACAATTGTTGTTGAATTGTTATTAAGAACTCACGGGACGACGATCGGAAGACGTGGGTTCAATGTGTTGCTATTGTATTTCAGCATGGTGAGTTGTGTAGCGGATGTTTGATGTGTTTTGTATTATTGGAGGCATTAGGTTGGTGTGTGTGTGATGTGTATTGGATAGGGGATAAAGGTGTGATAATACACCTTTAATTAATGTAAAATACGTAAATCTTCCCAGTAAATGTTTAGCTACTGTTTTGGAAATGTTGCATCAGGTTTAAGATCTAATATTAGCTTCATTATACCCTTGTGTTATAGATTAACTTAATAAAGGAAAGTCCAAGTTATGGTAAGCGCAATTTTCAGAAGGAACGAGGTATGTTAAGGCTTCTTTATTCCTTATCGGCATGAATCTAGAAATAGAACTCTAAATCTACGAAAGAAGGAATTTGAGTATTTTGTTGTAAGAGAGCTGATTTGGTAACTCAACAAGTCTTAAGGAACTAAGTTATACATTATGGTGATTCAAGTCGCCTTCTTATAAAAATCTGATTCTTTTTGCACAAAACGTAAGTTATCCTTTTGTCAAGTTTCTTCTTTGTATTGTGATCCCTAATCAAGCTTTAGAAAGTATAAAAGGAAAGTTAGCAAGTCAAATCCCCATTTATATGTGTTTGGTATGTTGAGTCCAACACCTAGTAAGCCAAGGCTAAAGAAGATATCTAAATGAACCTTCATAAATAACAAGAATAGCTTTGAAGGTCAATCTAGTAATACACTTATTATGCGTGGTTTGCGTGTTAGTGTGCACAGAGGTGCTACTGCCATATTGAGGCTATTATATACATAGTGTGCACCGAGGTGCTACTGCCATATTGAGGCCATTATATACATAGTGTGCACCAAGGTTCTACTGCCATATTGAGGCCATTATATTCATAGTGTGCACCGAGGTGCTACTGCCATATTGAGGCCATTATATACATAGTGTGCGCCGAGGAGCTACTGCCATATTGAGGCTATTATATATAGGGTGCGCCGAGGCACTATTGTGGTTCAGCGTGGGTTATAAAGAGTAAGTTGCAGTGTGAGTTAATGCATGTGTTGTATTCTAAAAAGAATAAAGGAGAAAGAGTTTAACGAGTCTTACCAATTACAGTTTACAAGTTTCATATTATATCTTGTTCAGATTTACTACTTGCGACTTGCTTTTATGTTTCTATCTTACATGCCAGTACATTATTGTCGTACTAACATCCCCATTGCCTAGGGGCACTGCATTCATGCCAGCAGGTCTAGACAGAAACCCAGACAGACCTCTTTAGTAGGAGTTGCAGAGTTCAACCATTTTGGTAAGCTCTATTCTTCCTGGAGCTGACGAGTCAGAGGTCTAGCTTATATTTTGACCAGGTTATGTATATGTACAGCTTATGGGTAGTCCAGGGCCCTGTCCTGGATATGAGATATTTACTTACTCCTAGAGTATTGTAGACGTGTATATGTATATCAGTGTTGGGTATGGCCTTGTCGGCCTTGTTATAAGCTATCTACTATGATAATAGCCTTGTCGGCCTTGAGTTGCTTACCTACTATTGAGCTTTCAGTATTTCAAATTACTATTCTTAGAGACCTTGTCCGTCTCAGACCCCCAACAGGTTCAATAGAGATACACTTTATTTTGGCACCCTCGGCCTTTTGGGGCTCCAAGTGTCGGTCATGCCTCCCATGGTTTGGGGCGTGACAGGGAGCTAACAGCGCTGTCAGAATTTCATCCGAGACCGTCTTCTCCAAATGTTGATTAAATTCAAACTTTCAAGTTTAACTTGGCTAAAACACAAAAACCAAGACAAAACAAAACCGAAAGCTCCCAGAACCCAACCAAGGGTCCATCTAGACCAAAATCCACGCTCCAGAGCTAACAGAATTGTCAGAATTCGACTTCAAGCATGTTTACTAGGAATGATAACTAAAATCAATGATATTCTAAGTTTAGGTTTTAAAATAGGCAAACGGCCAAAACGGCAAAATAAATGACCAGGTCACCAAACTACCGATCCCAGCAAGTCATAAATGACTTGGGGTCACTACAAGAAAGCTCTAATAGTACAAAGAAAGTGCAAACACGAAGATGACCGGAAGGGTCATCACAACATCCACTACTAAAACGACTTTCGTCCTCGAAAGTCAAGAAGAGGGGAGTACCTGAGGGCTCAAATACCTGTGGATACTAAGCACGCAACTCAATCTTGGTCTCCCATGTTACCTCCTCAACCAGATGATGCCTCCACTGAACTTTCATAATTGAAATCTCCCTAGATCTCAATCTCCTGGTATCTCTGACCAGAATAGCTATCAACTCCTCAATAAAGTATAAACTTTCATCTAATTGAACTGAATCCCAATGCAACACATGCGACTCATCTAGAACATACTAGTGTAGCATCGAGACATGAAAAATGGGATGCACAGATGAAAATATCGAAGGCAAAGCTAACATGTAGGCAACACTACCAGCCCTCTGGAGAATCTCAAATGGCCCAATGAACCTGGGGCTAAGCTTTACTCGATGATCGAATCTCATCACGCCCTTCACGGGCGATACTCCAAGGAATACCAGGTCACCAACACTGAACTCCAAGGCATGAAGTCTATGATCAGTGTAGCTCTTCTGCCTACTATGAGCTACTCTAAGTCTGTCTTGGATCATACGAATTCGGTCTAAAGAATCGCAAAGTAGATCTATAATCTGGGGTCTAGACTCTTGTTGTGTCCTAACGCACATGCAAGTGTACGCGGTCATACAAGTAATATAGGATTGTAAGTCCAGATGTCGTATCCACAGGGACTTGTCGATTAACTATTTTACTAAATTAAACTAGTTCTAATTATTTATTCAAGCGTAAAACTCCAAAGGTGAATTTATAATTAACTAATAAAGAAATAAAAAGAAGAAGTTAACTAATGAACAATTAACCAAATAAAGAGCAGATTTTCACATAACCAATGTGGTGAAATCGATCTAGGATTATGGATTCGCTAACAATCATGTTAAGTAAGAAATTTCGTTGACTTGTTTGTTTATCTAGTTGTTGATTTCGGGGTTCATTTTAAAACTATGGTCTTTCGAGCCTCTAATTGCCTATCCAGAATAGCATAACAACTACATCATTGAGCGGGGATGTGGTATCTTATTCCGAATGCATTTATATATCTTCACGTATAAACCAAACAAGGCGTTCTAGGTATATTCCTATCCTAGTCACTAACCTACCCTTTACGTTATAAAAGAGAGGGCCTGCTCCCTATATTCTTCGTTCTATCCTAATGATTCTTCTTCCGAGTTCACAAAGAGATTATAGATTTATTTTAATGGTAGCTAAGCATTAAAATAGTAAGCACAAGAATATAAGAACAACTAATATGATAATCTTCACAAATCGAATCAAGAGTCTACTGCAACAATCATGAAGCTACCACAATCCTAGAACGAGAAGTTTAACTCCACATAGACATGGAGCAATTACAACAAATCATCCAAAGAAAATCGTAAAAATAAATAATAAAGGAGAAGAAAAGATGAAAACAATATTCTCCGGCCTCCACGGTGGTTCCTAGCTCTTCGTAGGTCAAACGTTATGTAAAAATCAAGATTTCAGATGTATTTATAGAGTATGAGGAAAATAACCCCTTTTCCTACTTGGATTCAGAATAGAACAAAGCTGGAAAATTTTTGGATTTGGCCTTGGCGCGTCGCTCCAGGCACCAAACTATGGTAGTTTTAGGCCTGGGGCAGTGCCCCACCATAGCCCCAGCATCACTCTGCTGATGTTTTGGGCTTGGGGCAGTGCCCCACCATAGTCCCACTGCCCAAATTTTCTTCTTTTGCTCTCTTTTTCTCCCGGAACGTTGCTAACTCCTTTCCATTGCTTTTATGCTTTACGTTTTAGCTCTCATGGGTTGTTTTTCTGCACATTCTCTCTACAAAGCATCTAATCATATACATCAGCTCACCACCATGAAAATGCAAATAATCATAAGGATACACATGACTTTTACCCTTGAAACAAGGCTAAAATATGGGTAAATAAGGCAAGTGGACGTATAAATACGCCCAAGATCACCGCCCCACACTTAAACCTTTGTTCATCCTCGAACAAATCACTATACACTCTACAAAATTTCACATCTTAAGATACCAATTGAATAGGTCTACTCACACCCAAGTTAACTAGATAGTTTAATCATGACCCATAATCAACTCAACATGCATACATCAATCATATTTTCACAGACCCTTCATTGAAACCACACAACCTCTAAAACTGACTCTTCATGAAAAATAAGGCCAACATGATCATGTGTGAATATAGCCATCATTAGTACACCAAATTGTCACCATTTTGTGCCTTCACATTTAAGAGAGATGCTCCTTGCTCACATCATACATACATATTCGAATTGAGGCATATAGATAAGAAATTCGCTCACTCTCTCAAAGAAAGTTTCATGCATAAAAGACATACCATAAGCTTGCCCTTAGTGTAATACTCTATTAACAAAGCATCAGAATTGTAGGATCAAAAGGACTTTTAAAGGTTGTAATATTGGCTAAGGGATGGGTAGGAACACTTTGGCCAATAGTGACTACTTTCCCTATGCACTTTAAGACACTCACTTTAAACTTTTTCACTCTTTTCCTTATATCACCTCAACTTCAACTTATGTTCATGTTTCCATTCAAACTCCCCCTTTTTCTTTTGGTTTATTGCCCTTAACCTTCATTCACTTATTGGTATCAAAGAGATTTTTCTAAACTTTTTTTTTTGGTTTTCCTCTCCTTACTACTGACATACAAATTATTTTTCACAAGGGCACCATATCTAATTCTTATTCTTACAATAACCTCCCTCTATCTTTTTACCTTTTCTCTTTTGTTCCCTTCTTCCTTTAAGTGTTTCAACTACATAGTGCCTTAGGGACTCTTTGGATCAAATTAATGCAGAGTAATCAAACAAAAGGGATAGGCTAAATATGCAGTTAGTCAAACAAATAGGCTTAAGGCTCAAAGGGACTTAACTAAGAATAATATAAAGGGTGGCACAAACAATAGTCAAAAAAATTGGCTCACAAAGAAATACATTGATTATATCCCACAAGTCAACACTATATTTCATTTCATACACATACGGGGTAAGTTCTAGATATCAAGATATGCAAGAAACACAACAAACACTCACCACACATGGCACAATTGTTCAAAAATGGCTTCCTAAGACTTCATATTCACAACACAATCAAATTGAATGAATTAACATTATTAAGCCCATCTCTAGGTTCTTTTGAGTCAGGTGAAAGATCCTATACGTCTCTAAACAAAGTTTCCTACTTTTTATGCTTCCTTTGAGTGAATTACCCATGACATCTAGTGTATTCTTAGGCGAAGTACCTATCATTCAAAAGTCTATGGTTTCTAATATTTCTTCTTCCTATGACTAAATTTCCCTCAAGAAGGTCGTTATCCATCCATCGTCGAGAAAATTTCTCTACCTATGACTAAAAAATAAAAATAAAATAACCCCTAAAAAAATACCCGGTTCAAAGGGCACTCCCTCGAAAAAGAACTGAAAAGAAAAACCAAGGGGTGAATGAGATATGCCTCTAAATAAAACTAAAAAAAATCTTTTTATATTTTTTATTTTTCAAATAAAATAAAATCCTATGGCATAGTCACCAAACTCACAATTATCGGAAGATTATCCACCCCACACTTGAAATTATGCTTTGTACCCAAAGCAATTTAAAGTAAAAGATGAAGAACAAGGGTAAGAAATACTCCCTGAGGCCCTCTAGGGCCTAACTTACAACATGTTTCTTCAATTTTGATCAAAGGGGAAAACAACTCCACACTTAAGCTTAAACCATGCTCCTTAGTTTTCAAATTCGGGTACTCAGACTTCCCCAAACCTGCAAAATCAAAACAAAAAGAAATGTGACACTATATAAAAAATTAAGAAGCTACACTACCAATTGGGTTGCCTCCCAAAAAGTGCCTCATTTAACATCACGGCACGATGCCATCACTACACCACTTTTCTTTCCACTTAGAACTTATGAATTGCACCCCTAACGTTGCATCAAACTTTCCGCTCCACTCAAGGGGTGGTGGTATAAAGATGAAGGGACCAAGCAAATGATGTCGCATCTTGCACTTCTTGGCCCTTAAGTGAGGAATGTCATTTTTTCTCTTTGGTGTGGCAAATTTTAGAATGTAAGGACCTTGTTTCTCATATACACACTTCTCCACTTGTTCAGAAAAATCAATTTTCATGTCCTCATCCAAACATAATGTAGAAAAGTGATTAGAATGCGGTCCAACACGTCCCAACTCAAAACTTGCTTTATTTACGACATGCTAACTTTTGTGTACCTCCTCAACATCCGCACTAATGAATAAAGTATAGTTCAATGGTTCAAATTCCTCTTTATGCTCCACTAATTGGCGAATATCCACAATAATTGGTGATTGGGCATTAGACACCTCAACCATTTTCTTCAAGTGATCCTCCAAGTCATGAATATCTGAGCCAAATTGGTCTATTTATTGTCTGAGCTCAAATCTTCCTTCTATCAGTTGTGTCGTCATGTATGTAAGATTATCACGGAGAAACTCATAAAATTTAACTTTTTCCTCTTGTTCCCTTAGCCAAGATTGGCTCACTATGTCTGCTTCCTCACAACTTTCTCCAAGTAAGGACTCACTTTCTTCTTCTGCTAGGGGTTCATCTTGGGTATTGGATAAGGCCGTAACTTGCTGATCAATACAATTTTCAGCCATAGCCTGTATCTCTGTGAGTTGGGAACCTATCCTCTCCGTGTCTTTCCTCAATTTGATTGTATCTTTTCTCAATTCTTTTTGCTTATCCAGTATTTGCTTTAGCATATCAATGAGATGAGCCTCATGATTCACATCCTCCACTTCATTACCCCTTCCAACATCACAAACAATAGAAGAATCAAAATAGGGGCTCCGGGAAGGGGAATAAGAGTGAGGAAAACTATTCAAATGACCATCGTGACCACCACATATAAGACATACATTAAATTCAAAAGATTGGGTAGGTGCGCACCACCCGCACACTTGATTATAATGACAATTGATATCCAGTTGGGGTCCTCCACAGTACTGACATGGATTACCAATATATGGATAGTACTTATCATTCAACCATTACTTATCCCTAGATGTCATGTTAAGAAGGGTAGTAGAAAAAAAAAACTATCGATAAAAGAAAATAAAATATATACAAAAACTTAAATAAATAAAAAGAAAAAGTCTAATATAGATAAATAATTAATTTCTAAGTCCACGGCAACGGCGCCAAAAACTTGTTGTGTCCTAACGCACACGCAAGTGTACGCGGTCGTACAAGTAATATAACATTGTAAGTCCAGATGTCGTACCCACAGGGACTTGTCGATTAACTATTTTACTAAATTAAACTAGTTCCAATTATTTATTCAAGAGTAAAAATCCAAAGGTGAATTTATAATTAACTAATCTAGAAATTAAAAAAAAAAGTTAACTAATGAACAATTAATCAAATAAAGAGCAGATTTTCACATAACCAATGTGATGAAATCGATCGAGGATTATGGATTCGCTAACAATCTTGTTAAGTAAGCAATTTCATTGACTTGTTTATTTATCTAGTTGTTGATTTCGGGGTTGATTTTACAACTATGATCTTCCGAGCCTCTAATTGCCTATCCAAAATAGCATCACAATTACATCGTTGAGCGGGGATGTAACATCTTATTCCAAACGCGTTTATATATCTTCCCGTATAAACCAAACAAGGCGTTCTAGGTATATTCCTATCCTAGTCGCTAACCTACCCTTTACGTTACAAAAGAGAGGGCCTGCTCCCTATATTCTTCGTTCTATCCCAATGATTCTTCTTTCGAGTTCACAAAGAGATTATAGATTTATTTTAATGGTAGCTAAGCATTAAAATAGTAAGCACAAGAATATAATAACAACTAATTTGATAATCTTCACAAATCGAATCAAGAGTCTACTGCAACAATCATGAAGCTACCACAATCCTAGAACGAGAACTATAACTCCACATAGACATGGAGTAATTACAACAACTCATTCAAAGAAAAACGTAAAAATAAATAATAAAGGAGAAGAAAAGATGAAACCAATATTCTCCGGCCTCCACGGTGGCTCCTAGCTCTTCGTAGGTCAAACGTTCTGTAAAAATCAAGATTTCAGATGTATTTATAGAGTATGAGGAAAATAAGCCCTTTTCCTACTTAGATTCGGAATAGAAGAAAGCTGAAAAATTTCCGGATTTGGCGTTGGCGCTTCGCCCCAGGCACCAAACTATGGTAGTTTTGGGCCTGGAGTTGTCATGACCTGATTTCTCAGTCATGATGGCTCCTACAATCCCCCCAGTAGGAGAACCAATCCCCATAGCCCAGGACAGTTAGTAATGGGCTACTATCTAATAAATAAGAGGAAGAACAGTTTAATAAGCAAAAGTAAGGGAACAAGATAAAGAGAATAGATAACAGGGATATATATATATACATATGCGGAAACTAAACCAAAACTCGAGACCTGGTATCATAGTATAGAGCCAGAACTACATATAAGGAATACAAACGATCCAAAACAACGTATACAGATGTCTTCGAATGGTAATAGAGTACATAAAGTAAAAGATAAACTAAAGCTAAGCTCCGAACACCAAGAGCTCACCCTCAGTCTGAAGTAGTCCCCAACAGATCTCCAAGTATGAATCACAGCGATATAACGGCGATGGCCCACGCTAGGGTCTATACCAAAAGATGCAGGGGGTAGGGTGAGCACCAAATGTGAAGGTACCCAGTAGGTATCATAGGCCGACTTGGCACATATAAGATAAAAGCGTAGTAACAGAAAGAATAGAAGCATGTAGTCACAGAAATCAACGAAAAGGGTACACAGGAACTAGCCTAGAGGGAAATCAACAGAACCACATGTGAGGCCAGCAAGCAGAATATATACACCATAGGCACAGGTGAAAGTAAGAAACAACGCAACTGGGATCCTTATGATAACAACATATACATAATAAGTTCTAGAAATGGACGGTATACCGGTAACCTCAAGTGTAAGAGGAAGAGGGAAAGAGTAATGATAGGCATGCTCAGAGACAGGAATCAAACTCAACTAAACATATCAATCTCAAATCCAGAAACTAACAGCCTAGCAGTAACCAATTTCGTACTTAACCTTAACAGGGAACAATTCTGCAAGTAAATAGCAAGAGTCTACCTACAGTCCCCCGCCCGCCCATACAACTGAGGAACACAAACAAGTGAAAACAAACCCTCCGGCATCCCATACTACCGGAGCATACAATCAACAATCAACAAACAACAAACAAGGGTGGAGCCTCAAATAATGGATGATATGATGCATGAAGATCTCAAGTGAAATGGTATCTTTGTATGTACCTCCTCCGGTGTCGATCCGGCCCAGCAGGTAGGTTCCATGGAAGGACACTGCCCGTATACCTCTACTTTGCCGTATACCCTTCCTCCGGCACATGCAGCCCGAAGCCCCCAGGCCCGTATGGCAAGGTCCATGGAGGTCCCCGACCCCATACTAAAACTCAGAATCAAAACATGTCATCCGAAAGAAAGTCCGGGTTCAAGATAGAGACCCAGTCTCGAATATGCATGCCTAGACCCTGTCCAGGACTAAAGTAGTGGGAAAATATCTCAAAAACCCCTCCAAGGGTGCCCGGGCATAACCGGGTCTAAACAGTAGAAAGTCATCTCAGGTGCTCGGTTCGACCGAGGCTAAAATCATCTCAAGTAGCAAGAAAACTCAACTAGCACCCCGGCCCCGCCGAGTCTAGCGTTAATCGTAAAACTGGTGATATAAATCATAATTTTACCTTCTTTTACCCAAGAATATTGACAAGTTAAATCAAACCATTTCCAATTCATTTCCATCAAAAACGGGCTCCCGGGGCCATGCAAGGTTTAAAAAATAGTGCCAGTAGGCCAGAAGCCAAAACCGTAGTAAAACATGGATAAAATCTCTTTATATGTATGGAAATGGTACGATCAAACACAATAACTGCTCGGCGGCTCACAATCAACCTATCGACCCTGCACATGCCCATAGCTACTCAGCAAGCTTAACCAGCCTAGAAGGATAATTCTATGCCCGGGACTCGCGGACATTCCCAATATCCCACCTTCTATGTTCCAGAGTCAACAAGGCCTCACAGGATCACAAGGGTAAATAAAACATATCAGCAAGTGCTACAAGCATCGGAGGAATAAAAGTAGGCGGACATGAATAAAGCGGTCAAGGTCTGTGGTACCAACCTAATAATCCAACCCAAGGATGCCAGCTAGTACAATTTTATCCGATATATGCTAAGTCTAGGGAGTTTAAACCGTAACCTACCTGTCATCCAATGACAGGCTTGAACCTCTCCGAAAAAGCTCTGAAATGAAATCAAACTCGAACTCGGACTTGAATAACTTGACGTAGATAATCGATTTGCTTTCGAAGATCAAATAAACTATCCTTTCCACCAAATCGCTTCGACGTATTTGAAAGCATATGGAGCCGCTACATATATTTCAAAGAACATATATAGCAGCTACGCATGAACGAACAATACAAGCACCAACTAAATTCCATGATGCATCGAAATCAAATTGAATGGAATTTAATACAATAGTAACAAGTGGGATTGGATTTTGTAAGGAACTTTAATGATCCCAAAAGATACAAAAGTTGGCAGATGTATATATCTATATTGGATTCTGCAACAATCATCTTTAAAATGCTTATACTACATAGTACTAGTAGTTAAAAGGTGGCTAATGTTGACATGTGGTAGCCCTCACTTATTGCAAAAGTTTGGTGTCCACTCCCTCCACATCCACGTGAAAGTGAAGTGGCATACCCTAAATATTTTTATCCTCTTATATATATATTCGGGTATTACATAGGTTCGTGGTAAAATAAATATAATTTTTGAATATATCATAATTAATAGAAAATTATTTCAAATAAAACCTACTATATTATAATAATAATTTTCAACATAACTAAGTTTACTATCTCCGTAAAAATATTAATAAATAATAAAACTCTTGTAAAATAAATACATACACAATTATATCATACCAAAAGTATTTTTCATAAACATTTAAAATATTTTTAAAAGGTAATAAAATATAACTTTTTACCACATTCAACTTTAAAATAAAATATTTTCAAATACGCGCGATGATAATAAAATTCTTAAATTTAGGTTCGCAATTTACCATCGCACGATTTTGATACTCATCTACTAAGGCAGGGAATTGATCATAACGACTAATCGAACGGCCAGGGCACCGAACCACCGGTCCCAGCAAGTCATAAATGACTTGGGGCCGCTACAGGAAAGCTCTAACAGTACAAGGAAAACGTATACGTGAAAACGACCGAAAGGGTCATTATAGGGTAGCGCCCCACCATAGCCCCAGCATCACTCTGCTGAAGTTTTGGGCTTGGGGAAGCGCCCCATCATAGCCCCATTGCCCAGATTTTCTTCTTTTGCTCTCTTTTTCTCCCGGAATGTTGCTAACTCCTTTCCAATGCTTTTATGCTTTTCGTTTTAGCCCTCATGGGTTGTTTTTCTCCACATTCCCCCTGCAAAGAATCTAATCACATATATTATCTCACCACCATAAAAATGGAAATAATCATAAGGATATACATGACTTTTGCCCGCGAAACAAGGCTAAAATATGGGTAAATAAGGCAAACGGGAGTATAAATACTCCCAAGATCAACTCTAAACCATCAAACCAACCAATTAGCTATCTGCAATGCCTACCATACAAAGCATTGAAAGGTGCCATGTCGATGCTCGAATGAAAGCTATTATTACACGCAAACTCGGCCAAAGGCACAATCTGATCCCATGAACCTCCAAAGTCAAGAGCACATGCCCGAAGCATGTCCTCCAGGACTTGAATAGTCCTCTCGAACTGGCCATCTGTCTGAGGGTGGAAAGAAGTACTAAGTTGAACCTCTGTACCCAAATCCCTATGTATATCTCTCCAGAATTGAGATGTGAACTGAGTGCCGCGGTCTAAAATGATAGAAGTTGGGACCTCGTGCAACCGAACAACCTCACAAATGTATATCTGAGATAACCTCTCAGCACCGTAGAAGGTCTGAACCGTCAAGAAGTGGGCTAACTTTGTCAGTCGATCCACAATCACCCAAATAGAATCAAAACCCTGAGAAGTACGAGGCAAACCAACCACAAAATCCATAGTAATCCCTTCCTACTTCCACTCATGAATGGGAAGTCACTACATTAAACCACCTGGTCTCATGTGCTCGAACTTAACCTGCTGACAGTTCAAGCACCGATATACGAACTCTGCTATATCCCACTTCATACCCCTCCACCAGTAAAGCTGCCTCAAATCCCTATACATCTTTGTTGTACCAGGATGAATGGAATATCTAGAACAATGTGCCTCATAGAGTATCAACTGAATTAAATAACCAACCCTCGAAACACAAAGTCGACCACCAAACCTCAGAATACCATCAGAACCCAAAGTAGCCCGGCTGGCCTCACCCCGAACTACCTGGTCACGAAGGTCACACAAACTCTGATCCTAAAACTATCGGCTCTGAATATGATCAACTAGAGTAGAACGAACCTCAATATTGGCAAGAACTCTGCTAGGATCTGATAAGTCAAGCCTAACCAAATGGTTAGCTAAGGACTCAATGTCCAAGGCCAATGGTCGCTCAGAAAATGAAAGTGAAACTAGGCTGCCCATACTCACTGCCTTCCGACTCAAGGCATCCGCTACCACGTTTGCCTTGCCCAGATGGTATAGAATAGTGAAATTGTAGTCCTTTAGCAACTCAATCCATCTCCTCTGCCTCGAGTTCAGCTCTCGCTGACTCGTAATGTACTGAAGACTATGGTGATCATTGAATATCTCATAATGAACTCCATATAAGTAGTGACTCGAGATCTTGAGCGCGAAAACTACCGCCACCAACTCCAAATCATGGGTGGGGTAGTTTCTCTCGTGAACCTTCACTACCTCGATGCATATGCAATCACACGACCCTACTGCATCAATACACAATGAAGACCGACCCCTGAAGCATCATAATACACGGAGAAACTTTGACCCTCAACCGGCAAAGTTAAAACTGGAGCTGAAGTCAACAAGGCCTTAAGCCTCTTAAAGCTGTCCTCGCACTGATCCGACCACTGGAATGGAACATCCTTCCTAGTCAGCATAGTCAAGGGTGCTGCTATGGAAGAAAATCCCTTAACAAACCTCCTGTAGTACCCGGCTAACCCAACAAAGTTGTGAACCTCGGTAGGAGTAGTAGGTCTGGGCCAATCACAAACTACTGAAATCTTACTCGGATCAACTATAATCCCATCCTTAGACACCATGTGCCCTAGGAATGCAACTGACTCAAGCCAAAACTCGCACTTTGAGAACTTGGCATAAAGACGATGACCTCTCAAAGTCTGAAGTACAGTCCTCAAGTGCTGCTCATGCTCATCTCTACTCCTCGAGTATATCAGAATGTCATCAATGAAGACTATCATGAGCATATCCAAGTAAGGGCTAAGCACCCTATACATCAAGTCCATGAAATCTGTGGGGGCATTAGTCAACCCAAGAGACATCCCCAGGAACTCATAACGTCCATAATGTGTCCTGAATGCTGTCTTAAGGATGTCCTCTGCCCTAATCCTTAATTGATGGTAGCCGAACCTCAAATCAATCTTTGAAAACATGGCTGAACCCTGAAGCTGATCAAACAAGTCATCAATCCTCGTCATCGGATACCTATTCTTCACTGCCACCTTATTTAGCTACCGATAATTAATACACATCCGTATTGACCCATCTTTCTTCTTCACGAAGAGAACAGGAGCACCCCAAGGCAACACACTCGGTCTAATGAACCCCTTAGCTAACAAGTCCTGGAGCTTCTCCTTAAGCTCCCTTAACTCAGCTTGAGCCATACGGTAAGGAGGAATGGAAATGGGCTTGGTGCCTGGCTCTAACTCAATGGCAAAATCAACATCTCTCTCAGGTGGAAGGCCTGTCAGGTCGTAGGGAACACATCTAGGAAGTATCTAACAACAAGAATAGACTCATGAGATGAAGGGTCAGCACTAGAATCACATCAAAATCTAACATATCAAGGATCAACAAATCACCCCAAGTCTCAAAATCACCAACAAATATCAAACAAGATCTCACGATACGATCCACTACTAAAGAATCTCCTACTGGGGTCAAAACAGAAATAGGCACAGATAATGGCTCACTAGCCAACCCCAAATAAGGCAGAAAGTAGGCAGATATATATGAACAAGTGGATCCAGGATCAAATAAAGCATAAGCTGGCTGACGACATACAAAAATCATACCTGTAATCACAACATCTAAGGTCTCTGCCTCTGGTCTCCCAGGGACCGCATAGAACTGACGACGACCTCCACCTGCCCGACCTCCATCCCTACAACATGCTCTGCCACGTGGAGAACCACCCCTTGCCTAACCACCACCTCCTCGAGCTGGTGGCTGAACTGAGCGAATAGGATGAGCTGGCGGGGTGGCTGGCTGAACTGTACCCTTCTAGGGGAAATCTCAAGTAAAATGACCAACCACACCACAAGTAAAACAAGCCCCTGATGACCTACTCTATCGGGATGAACCAGCGGAACCCATATGGCCACCACGGCCTGATGCCACAGAATCTGTACCTCTATATGGCTGACCACTGTGACTATACTGACTACCCTGACTCTACTCAAACTGAGAACCAGAAGCCTAGAGTGACGCCTGAACTGGTCGACTGGTCTGACCCTGATGTTACTGTGGCTGATAACCTCGGCCCCACTGGCCTGAATCTCTACCACTATATCTGGAACCACTGTAGCTACCATGATATCGAGGCCTTTTATTTATGGCCTCGGTGTATGGCAATGCAAATCCTCTACAGTACGGGCATAGTCCATAATAGCCTGGAATGATCGACCACTAGCAACCAATATCTATGCAGGCTCTCTAAACTCCCTTTGTAGTCCCCAAACAAATCTACAAACCCTGTCAGACTCAGTAGGCATAATCATGGCCCCAAATGGAGAAAGCTGATAGAAACGAGTCTCGTACTCCGAGATGGTTATAGAATCCTGAGAAAGTCTAGTGAACTCCTCTCTCCAATGCTCTCTGTCACTCTGAGGTAAGAACTTGGCCATAAAGGCCTCATAAACCTCGTACCAAGTCAAAAAAGGTGATGGAGATTGGCTGGCAAGCAATCTGGGCCTTCCATTATAACTTCGTTAGGCCCTACAGCTGGTATGTAGTATAGCCAACCTCGTGAGTCTCCAACAACCCCAAATAGTGCAACATCTCCTCACAAGTAGTAATAAAATTATGTGGGTCCTGTCCAGAAGTACCAGCAAACCGCGGAGGTGCCAATCTCAAGAATCTACTCAACGCCTTCTGCTCTGCCTCTGTCATAGTTGGGCGAGGAGCAAAAGGCTGTGCAATTGATGGAACCAGAATAATCTCAGAACGGGGAGCAACAGTAACAAGTTGCGCTCCTGAACTCGGTGCACCCAGGGTTGTCCCCTTAGCGAATGACTGTGCTTCCTCAGAAGGCCGCTCTCCAATCATACCCAACAACTGTAACTATAAGCCCTGAATATCTGAAGAATGATCTTGGGATAAAGCTGGCACTGGGGCTGGTGGTACCTGGGCTTCCACCTGGTCCACATGTTGCTTGGGAGTAAACTATGGCTCATAATCATACCCGAGCTTTCTCTCAACCCTAGCAGCTCTAACAGGTGCCACTGCTCAGGGTCGTTCTCGACGCCTACCTCTACCACTTCTCTGGCCCCTAGCTGGAGTCAAAGGCTCATCTTCGTCCGACGCCGACGATCTCGTACGGGCCATCTGCGGAAGAATGAACGAGAACAAGTGAGGTTTCAAGAAACTCCCAAAGATTACGCAAAATACAGAAGCAAATAAGAGAGTCATATTTCCTAAGATGTCACTATAGTCTCTCGAAGATTGAGTATAGACGTCTCCGCCCTGATCCGCAGGACTCTACTAGACATTGGCTCCTATACCGATGATACCGGTGAACCTACGCTCTGATACCAAGCTGTCATGACCTGATTTCTTGGTCATGATGGAACCTACAACCCCTCGGTAGGTGAACCAATCCCCATAGCACAGAACGGTTAGTAATGGGCTACCATCTAACAATATAGCGGAAGAATGATATAAATAAGCAGAAGCAAATGAGCAAGATGAAAAGATAGATGACAAGAACATATATATACAAAAGCAGAAACTAAACCAAACCCCAAGACCTGGCATCATAGTATAGAGCCAGAACTACATCAGCAGAGTATAACGATCCAAAACAATATACATACAGATGTCTCAGAATGGTAGTAGAGTACATACAACAAAAGATAAACTAAAAGCTAAGCTCCGATCGTCAAGAGCTCACCCTCAGTCCGAAGATATCCCAAAAATAGTTCCTCGCACGAGTCTCCAATGAGCTAACAACGATGGCCCATACTTGGATCTGCACCAGAAGATGCAGAGTGTAGTATGAGCATCAAATGCGAAGCATAAGGTACCCAGTAGGTATCATAGGACGACTGGGCACATATAAGATAAAAGAGCAGTAAAAGACAGAATAGAAACAAATAGTCACAAAAGGCAATGAATAAACACACGAAAGCTAGCATGGAAGGGATACAAGCAAGAACAACACACATGGGTAGCTATTAGAATATGCATCATAAGTGAGAAAAAGAAGCACGTACCCAAGATCCTCGCAACAACAAGTAAATAAAGAGAGATTCAGAAAGTATGCGGTATACCGGTAACCTCAATTGGATAGAGAAAGAGAAACAAGATAAAGATAGTCATGTTCGAATATGAGGTACAATAACCCAAATAAGCCTACTAATCTCAAGTCAAGAGCTCACAACGAAAACCCAAGCACAACTTAATCAATATCAAGAGTCATAAGAACCACAATAGCGCAAAATAGTAATCATAAGTCTATCTACAGTCCCACGAGTGCGTATACCTCCAAGGAACACAAACAAGTGAAGAAAAATCCTCTGGTATCCCATACTACCTGAGCGTACACTCAGCAAATAGCAAACAAGGGTGGAACCTCACACAAATGAGTAGTATGATGCATGATGAAAACTGGGTGGAATAGTAACCCTGTATATACCTCCTCCGGCGCCTAAGGGCCCAGTAGGTAGGTTCTATAGAAGGACACTGCTCGTATACCTCTTCTCCGTCGTATACCCCTCCTCCGGCACACGCAACCCAAATCCCCAGGCCTAGAACGACAAGGTCCATGGAGGTCCCCGACCCCAACAACAACTCAATCTTAAAAATATTATCGGGAGTAAGTCTGAATTCAAGCTAGAGACTCAAGTCTCAAATATACGTGCCCAGACTCTGTACAGGTCTAAAACAGTGGAAAATGTCTCAAAAAACCCCCACCAAGGGTTCCCGGGCATAATCGGGTCTAAAACTATAGTAAAACATATCGGGTGCTTGGTCTGACCGAGTCAAATGCCATATCAAATCAGTAAGAAAACTCAACTACCTCTATGGCCTAGCCGAGTCTAGCAATAGTAGTAAAACGGGTGATAGAAATCATAATTTAACCCTCTTTTACCCCAAGAAGATCCACATGTTATGTCAAAACATTCCCAAGTCATTTCCGTCGAAAACGGGCCCCCATGGCCATGCAAAGTTTAGAAAATCAGTACTAGTAGGCCCGAAGCCAAAACTGCAGTAAAATGTAGTAGGAATCCTCTTGATATGCATGGAAATGACATGATCAATAAAAATAGCCGCCCAACAGCTCACAAATAACCTATCGGCCCTGCACAGGCTCCAATCGCTCTACAACACAGATAGCCAGCATAATATCACGATAACAATGTTCGTGACTCACGGACACCCCCGAATAGCCCACCATCTATGGTCCAAAGTAAAACAAGACCACACAGGACCATAAGGGTGATAATATTAACTACGAAGAACACTACATACAACGGAGGAAAGAAACGAGGCGAATCACGGAAAAGCGGTCAAGGTCTATGGTGCCAAGCTAATCACCCAATCCAAGGATGTCAATTAGTGCAATTTTATCCGATATATGCTAATTCTAGGGAGTTTAGACTGTAACTACCTGTCGTCTGACGAAAAGCTGCTGGGACAACAATATCCAAGCCCGAATTTCTCCGAGAAACCCCAACGATAATCAAACTATCAAAAATATGAATAACACATTAAAGCGAGTCTGCTGATACCCATATTGCTATACTTATAGAAGGGTCAAAAATTGGGTTACTGGATGGCCCATGGGCCTCGCAACCCGAGGTCAGAAATGAAAGAATACAAGATGATCCCGACGATCACACAGGTGCATGCCCCAAAAATTGGGGCAATTGAGCAAGGGTTCGACCTCAAAAATAGCCCACCAAGTTCAAGGATCAAAGAGGGAATTGAAGGAAAAGAAAATCGATAATTTAGCATGAAGCACTTACCACGACTAGGGAACTACACCAAGGATGAGAATTTGAACTATCTCACGAGCATGCAATTCATAAGAGGGCAGAACCTATAACAATTTTCAAGCTTTGAGACAAGGGCAACAATGGTGAGAGTTTAAAGAATGAAGAATCAGAATTTTAGTAACAAACATTACCGGATTAAATTGATGGGAAACGACCATGATGCTATTGTGTAATTACCCCAAGAATTTGGTGGTCAAAAGTGGAGCAAGGTGGTGTCTAGGAGCTGGTAGCTATGGAGAAAACGAGCTGGGTTTTGAAAATGAGGAAATAAGTAGAAGGAATAATTTAAATGCTGCCAGGCGTGCCTACGCAAATGCGGCTAGGCCACCGCATCTTCGGGCACACGAACGAGGGCAGCCGGCGCGCACGCGAAGGCCAAACGCTGGCCAGGCCAGGAGATTGCCTTGTGCGAACACAGCCAGGCTACCGCGTACATGGGCTTGCGAACGCAGCCGGAGTAGCGCCTACGCGAAGGCATGGCAGAGGGGCGGCTGGCATATGCCTACGCGAACGCGGTCTGCCACTGCGTACGCTAAGGCTATGCTAGTGCGATGACAACACCAGCTGCAAACAATAACCTTCAACTTAGAATTTTCTCCGATGAACCCTCGAGAACACATCCGCGGTCCCCCGAACACAAACGAGCAGAGCTATTTAACTAAAAAGGTATTTTGGACTCAACGAAATTGACGAAAATCCCAACGGAGGTCGATAGCACGAAAAGTGGGCCCCACGCCCAAGAACCAACTTTGGCCAAACTTTCCAAAATGGAATACCAAGGCCTAAAACGAGTCTGGAAGCCTCATGACCCGAATCAAAGGTCCCGCTAGCCCGAAGTCGATATTTCAGAGCTAAAAATATAGTCAGAATTTTCATCAGAGACCGTCTTCTCCGAATGATTACCAAAGTCAAACTTTCAAGTTCAACTTAGCTAAAACACAAAAACCAAGACAAAACAAAACCGAAAGCTCCCAGAACCCAACCAAGGGTCCATCTAGACCAAAATCTACTCTCCAGAGCTAACGGAACTGTCAGAATTTGATTCCGAGCACATTTACCAGGAATGTTGACTAAAGTCAATGATATTCTAAGTTTAGGCTCTAAAACAGGCAAACGGCCAAAACGGCCAAACGAACGACCAGGGCACCGAACTACCGGTTCCAGCAAGTTATAAATGACTTGAGGTCGCTACAGGAAAGTTTTAACAGTACAAGGCAAGCGCAAACATGAAGATGACCGGAAGGGTCATCACATATATATATATATATATAATTTTTCTTATTTTCTTTGTCTTGTATTTAAAATAAGTTAATGCACATAATTTTTAGTTTTTCCTTGCTTTGTATTTAAAATTTTCTCAAATTAACGTAAGTTTTTTATTTTTCTTTGTCTTCTTATTTTCTTTGCCTAATATTTAAATTTTTTTCAAACACACATTTTTTTAAAAAAAAAAATACTTTTTTTCATTGTTTTTTTCTTATTGCTTATTTATTCTTATTATTTTTTGTGCCTTTTATTTGGATTTGATTTTAAATTTAACTTCAATGCTTTGTTTTTAAAAAAGAATTCATTTTGGATGGATAACAAAAAAGGTGAAGAAAATTAAATATAAAAAAATTAAAACATTAAAATAAAGAAAATATTTTTTAAAAAAATTATTATTATATTTTAAAAAGTACACACATTTTTTCAAATTAATTAAAAGTGAAAAGATAAGAATATAATAAAGAGAATAAGAAAATAAAAAGTTAAAAGTGAGGAGGAAAAGAAATATTTCACAAAGAAAGAAAGAAAAATAATTAAATATATAGAAATTTTAATATTAATAATTATGTGTATTCACTCATTATAATATGTCTAGTTAAAAAAGACATATATGTTCAATGTTGATCTAATTTTAAACATTTTTTTAGTAGCCCATTTGCTTCCAAGAGAGTGAGAACACTCTTTGTGTCACCTCAACATTGAAGGGTGTATTTATTACACTTTAAAATAGTTCAGAGGGTAATAGGACCCCCGTAAAGAAAATGTGTATGTATTCCTTTTCCTATTTTAAAATAATTTGTGAATCATTACTTATATTTGTTATTAATATGACATCTAATTAAGTAATTTTATTAATTATATAAATATGAATTTAAACTGCATATTTAAATTGTTTTTTAAATATAATATATAAGTATTTCAATAACAACAGTAAAAACTCAAAACACTTTAGACATGGTAGACATCGACATGTTATAGAAATCATAAAAAACCATATAGTTCATAAGTATCGACCCTAATTAACAACAATTTCAATAGAGTCACACATTACTGTTGTAGTCTTGCACCCCCTATATTACGCTAATTTGAAAACTTATGAATTATTATTGTTATTAATATGACGTCTAATTAAGTAATTTTATTCATTATTCTATTTAAATAAATTTAAACTACATACTTAAATGATTTAAAACTATAATTTAAAAATATTTTAATAACGACAGTAAAAACCCAAAATTCTTTAGACATGATAGACATCGACACATTATAAAAATCATAAAAATCATATAATTCAAATGTACCGGCCCTAGTCTACAACAATCCAAGAGAATCATGCATTAATGTTGTAGTCTTGCGTCCCAAAAATTATGCTGATTTGACAACTTGCGAATAATTATTTATATTTATTATTAATATGACTTCTAATTAAGTGAATTTATTAATTATTATATTTAAGTAAATTTAGACTACATATCTAAATGATTTTTTAACTATATTTTTTTAAATTATTAAAAAAGAGATTTATGATCTGATATTCTTACTCCCTCAGTCTCAATTTTATTGTTACGTTCTGCTTATAGAGAGTTAAATTATGTGAACTTTGATCAACAATTTTAAATTATGTTTTCAACAAATTGATATTGGAAAAATTATAACTTATATTATTTTTCGTATAGTTTTTTGAAATTCCACATTTTAGTCATAAATTATTCAGTGGATCTAATTATTTAGCTTCAAAAAATAGTCAAATTAAATTTTGAAAAATAAAACATGACAAATAATATTGAATGAAAGAAGTATAAAGTAAGAAAAAATAATTTAAAATAATTAATCGATATAAAATGACGAAGGGAGAAAAGTTTTATAAATGCACATTTAGGTTTCCTAAAATTCAAATCCATTAAATTTATGATGTTAATATGTTGGATAGTGATATTGAGGAATATTTGGATAAATTTTATCAGTGATCATCCAACTCTGAATTTATCACACAAAAAGTTATACTTTATTATTTTTTGTTACATAAGTCATCTAATTTTAAAATTTATTATATAAAAATTATTTTTTGAGTTTTTATCACATAAAAGTATTCTATCTTTAAAGTTTATCACACAAAAATTATTCTATTTATTTTTTGAAAGATGTTTACGAAATTTACTATACAATAAATATACTAATAAGGATACATATTTTTTTTCTTGTTAAGAATAATGGTAGTGCGTTAAAATTATTATAAAGAAAGTAAACTAAGAAAAATAAATGTAATATTGTATACTCCAACAAGTTTTGTGTTATGAAACAAAACATTTAGAATTTTTTTATAAAATTAGAATGTAATTAACTTATTTTGGAGTGTCATATCATATTTTTTTGTATAAAATATTAAAATTGTGAAATTTACTTTTTAGTTAACTTGGTAAAAATTTATGACTCTTAAGTAACAGAAAAATAATGGCTGACTTTTCTGTGATAAACTTTAAAGTTGAATGACGTTTAGGTTATTTGTTTTTTTTAAAAAAAATTGTGTGATAATTTTAGAATTGAATGACTTTTGTATAATCAAAGTAAATAAATTTTATGTGATAAGTTCAAAATTAAATAACCATTAATAAACTTCATCCAAAAATATCTTAATATAATAGAATTAATTTAAAATTTTGATGAAAAAAGAAGAAAAAAGAAGACGAGAGAAGAGGAACGAAAATGATGTAATGAGTTGAGCACCATATGGTGTGCGAGGGCAGTAGAAAAGGGTTATTCACAGTTTAAAAAAAAAAAAGAAGAAGAAAGGGACGAAGAAAGAATGGATTAGGGAGAATGAGAAGAAATGAGATGGTGTGGCGGGTTCAACATTATAAAGCTAATTAAATAATCTTTTTTCATAATTAATGATGGTGATAACTCACTCAACATAAAAATTTTAGTTGCACTTCCTTTTAGAATTTAGAAAATAGTAAAAAGTAGCTTTATTTTAAAGGAGAAAAGGTTATGATGGTCTTTCTACATTTGTGGCCAAATAATTGTGTTCATTTAGTATCTTCCAATAATTAATTAGGGAATAGAAAAGTCACCAAAGTGACTCTTAGATTTATTCATCAAAGTTATACACACGTACAATGTACATTAACATAAAGCAATAAATTCAACTCTAATAAAAATGTTAATCTAGGAATTATAATTGCTAAAACCAAATGTGGAAATTTAAAGCACTATGAACGTGGGTAGAATTGTAGAAATTTCTTTCTTTTAGTATTTATCTTTAAAGTGTATGTTTACATATTTATACAAAAATATAATTAGAGTAGTGCATACTTGAATTTTCTATTAATATATAGGCTTATATTTCTTAAATAATTAATTAGGGAGTAGAAAAGTCTTAATAAATGAGATGATTTTTAACATTTTAATTTAGTGTAGGGGCAAGGTAATCCAACTTTGCACTTTGGAGCTTTCCACTTTTAATAATATATGATATTATGATATACACTGTTGGGATATTTCTACGTGCAGTGTAACTTTATTGTAATTTATATAATAGATATGTTGCTTGAGCTCAGTCGGCCTATGATGTCTATTGAGTACCCGTGATTTGTACTCACGCTACACTTTTGCATATTTTCTGATGCAGATTTCAGTTTTAGTTATCGCCACTGATTTTACTCATTTCGGGGGATTGTGTTGTTCGGATTTGCGGTGAGCTCCTTGTATCTAGAGACTTGTCCACTTCTCTATTGTTCATATAATGTCCTTACTTCTAGTTTCTTGAGATAATTATGTATATGACTAGTACAACTCTTTTGTATTAGTGGCTCTTATACTAGTGACACTGAGTCTGGAGATGGTTTGTCTTGTATTTTATTACTTTTCACTACTCTTAATCCTTGTGTTGTGTGTATGTATATATGTTAGGCCGTTTATCCCATTGTTCTTCTTCTTCTATTTACTTATTTTTATTTTCCTTATTATTTCGTGGATTTTTGCTTACCTACTAGGGGATTGTAGTAGGTTCCATCATGACCTAATTTTGGATTGTGATAGCGTGATATCAGAGCTTTAGGTTCACCCCTCTCATAACTACAAGATCAAGTGTCTAATAGAGTCCTGCGAATCAATCCTATCTTCGGGAGGCTATTGGGCATGCTTAGAATATTTTTGTCCTTTGATTCCTTATCACGCGTTCTTGATTCTGTCGGCTTCTAAATTTCAATTGTTTCATTCATTCTCAGATGGTTAGGATGAGGTTGGCAGTAGGTGGGGATTAGGCCTCTACACTTATTGATAGGGCCCTAGCTAGAGGTCGAGGTAGGGGTAGGCCCAGAGGTTAAGGCAGGGCAAGAGCTACCGCACCAGCTCGATACCAAGCCAGAGCGCCATCGCCAGAGCTATAGGTTGAGGTAGAGGACCTAGGACCTACTGCATCAGCTTGAGGGTCTGAGGCTAACTGATAAGTTCATAATCTACCAACATGAATTATTGCTTCAATCTTGTGCTTATTAGATGGATTTTATGTCTTTAATCTCTTATGTGTAGGCATTCATAATATTAAATGAAGAACAAGGATTTTGACCCAAAAGGGCAAGAAAATAAGGCAAAAATCTAAGCGATGAGCCAAGGAAAAAAGCCAAGTCAAGAACGGGCGTCTGTGAAGCGCAAAAGGCCACTTGCAAGAGCATGTGGGAGACAAATGGAAGGCAAAGGCCAAGTCCAAATAATTGAATTTTAGAACAACTGCCCTTGGCAGTTTTGGGCGTAAACGAGCCTTTACAACCCGCAAATGAAGCGCAAGACAGAATAGAAGACATGCAACTTTTCAAGGCACTTGCAAGCCGCAAGTAGGTAATTGCACCCACAAGTGAACCGCAAGTCAGCTACAAGAGGTGATGCAGGGGTATTTTTTTCCAAATCATTTTAGCAATAATTGAGATTTTCAAGGATGAATTTTAGGGATCTGAACATTTGAATTCCAATTTTGAACATTCCCCATTGGGTATTGTACTAGATAGGGAGAAAAATTACTTTCTGACTTCATTTTGTCCAATTAGAAAACATTGTTGTTGATTAATTAAATCATGGATTTGGATGTATTTCTTCTTATGGATGATATTGAGGAACACTCTTTGGGTATACTTTCTCTTTCTCTTTTCATGAGTAGCTAATTCTATATATATGGGTATATGCAATGATGGGTGTGAAATTATGATTGGGTATTGATTAATTGTCCTTAGATTTGATTATATAGTATGAGTCCAATTATTTCTTCAAGTTTTAATTATAAAATTGATGGTTGCAGATATTGATTAAGTTCTCTGATTCTAATCTTGCTTGAGAAAGGGGATTGGAATTGGATGAGAGTTCACTGCTGAGGATTCAGGAAATTTCCCAGCTAAGAGCTAAAGCTAGAGATAGTTTAGTCCACTCAAGCCAAATTTGGTTGGTTAATTATGCATTGACTTTTGGGTTTGAAAGAACCCAAAGTAGAAATGCTCTTGGGTTGAGAGACTTTGAGCATAGCCCAAACTAAAGCTACCCATATCGTAATCAAATCGAAGGCAATTATAAATCCCGATTGTAGTTACTACCCCATCAAAAGCACACCCCAAGATCTCAAATCCTTGATTAATACAATTGTGTTATGTTGATACTTGGTTACTCTTGATTCAAACTAACTTGTTACAAACAAACCCCCTATTTTTACTTAGTGTTATTTTTATGCAATGTGTAAACTGTAGTGAATTAAAATACAAAATTTGGTTAATTTGTGTGTAATCCCTGTGGGATTGACCCTGACTCATAGTTGGGTAAATTATATTGCCAACGACCATGTACACTCTCTCTTGATCAAAGAGTGGATTCAGGCGATATCAATTTTGGCGCCGTTGCTGGGGATTAGTTTATAGATTACCTTATTATTGTGTGTTGATTCACTTTAGTATTGCACCTTATTTTATTTTACTTTATTTGTTTGTTTTGATTTTTGCTAGGTGACAACATGAGTGCTAATAGTAGCGACACCGCTAGTTTTGATGGTCATATAGATGACAATGACCCTACGGGTCATGCGAGTGTGGCAAGCATCATTTGCCTACCTCTAACGATAGGGAATATCGTGTTTTATGTGACAAGTACAATATTACATCTATTGAAATTGAAAGGGCCATTTGGCAGAATCCCACATGAGGATGTGAATCATCACATTATGAACTTTGCGAAGATTTGTCAACCCTTTAACATTAAAAATATTAGCCAAGAGTTGATTCGCTTGAGGCTATTTCCATTCCTCCTAACGAGGGAAGCTACTACATGGCTTGAGGAACTTCTCAAATGTTCCATTACATCTTGTAATGAGCTTGTTGAAGCTTTTCTTGATCGATTCTTTCCTCTATCCTGTATGCTTTAATTGTGTGATGAGATCACTAACATTACACAATTGCTGAGTGAACCTCTTCATGAGGCTTGGTTGCATTTCAAAAAGAAAATAATACGATGTCCAACCCATGGGCCTCCCCAATGAAGTTTTGTTGCAACATTTCTATAGGTCCTTGTATTCGATCAATAAAATAGTTGCAAACAATTTAGCCGGTGGTTCTTTGATGGATCAAACCTTTGGTCTTGTGAAGGCTTTGCTTAATAGAATGACAAAGATGAATCATGTTTGGCACACTCGAAAAACTGAGGTGGCAATGGGTGTCATCTCTGCGATTAGTACCAAGGATATAAGGCAAAAGGATGAGGAGAGGGAAGAAATGATGGCTAAAATAATGATGCAACTTGACTTTCATGCGAAGCATGTGATGGGTTCCGAGACAAAAAGTGTAAATGCTACTGGAGCCCAAGGGAGTAGTGTAATACCCCAAAAATTCTATGCTAAGACCCAAACCACTTTACATAGGTGTCATGATCAATTCCATAGTGTGGGAAGTATTTTGAATGCAAATCATGTTCATAAGAAACCCTTATAAGCAAGTTAAGTTGAAAGCACCCCAACCAAAGAAGTTTTCATGTAAGACTAAACTAGGGTAAACTTCAAATGATTATAAATCCTAGAACATAAAGAGTTAGGTGGCCTAGTACCTACCAAATTAAATTTCTTCGAGTCTTCTTTCCAATGACACTGACCGCGTATTAATCCGAGTATAGAGTAAAAAGTTATCAGTGATTTACTAAAAGGTGTCTGTCTGTGAAAATGAGAGAAGAAACCATGAGAGGCATCCACGACTCATGGTTTGCCTTCATGAAAACTGATCCTGCAATATTGTTTTGCCTAAAAACCACGAGGGGATCCACGGGTCATGGAATGATCCAAGAATCATGAAACCAACTCGTGGAAATCAGTTCAGAGGCCAGAAAAGTGGTCTGAGAACCACAACCTCAATTCACGAACCATGATCCATTCTACGAGTCATGGTTCATGCTCGTGGAACCTAGCAATGAGTTTTTTCAGTAGTTTTTACTTAGTTTCCTTAGGGGTATTTTAGACTTTTTGCACCTTGCTTTTAATTTCGATACTAAGTCATTTTAGCCTCTTTTAAGTGGGATTTAAAGGGAGTTAGGACTAAGTTATCTCATTCTTACAATTAGTAATCCTAAGTCAGAAAAGAAAAGAAAGAAGAGTGTTTTTTCAGGCGTAGGGTTCTTCTCCAAAGTTTCAAACCTCAGTTTCAGTTCAGGAATCTTCTACAACCAGGTATGTGCGTATTCAGTAAGGGATTAGTTCGCCCTTATGCCCAAAACCTCTGTCTTCTATTTCAAATTTCATAATGTTAGAAACTAGGGTTCTTACCCAATCATGCTAAATTTTTACAAAATTCAGTCCTTATGATTTCTACATGATTTATATCCAATTTTAGAAGATTTGTACCATGTTTTCAATGACTTGCATGAGCTTTCACAAGAACTTTAAGAAATCAAGAATTTAGCCTAAAATTGTAGTACTTTCATGAGAATTGGGTTTCTTCAGAATTTAACCTAGATTACTAGCATTCAGTTTTAAGCATGAAATTAGCTAGTTTTCAGTCTAAAGGTTTTCTTTAAAACTTCTCATGATTTAGCAGGCTTCAGCTTACCTTCAGTATGTTTTACAAGACTATGTTTTTAAATATAGACTTTCAATATATGCCATCAACGATGATAAACTTAGTAGGTTTTGTGATTTGCATGGTATTCAAATATGCCATCATTGATTATGAATTTAGTAAGTTTAATGATAAGTATGATATATAGATATGTCCACATGCTTTATAAATAGTTTTAAGTTATACAGTCTTTCAAAAATCATCCAGATTAATTAGGTTCTGATACAGCATTCTAGAACTTCAATTTTAAATGAGCTATCAGTATTCAGTTTGGGAGTAGTATTCAATACCGAGTTGGACTAGGGTTCAGCGTACCCTCAAGTCTCAGAACTACGTGCCACCATAGGTTATTTAGCCCCTCAGTTGGGCATCAGAACTAGTGATCATGCCAGTCATGCCTCTATACCCTGGCAAGGTATATTGGGTCCTCTCAATGGGGCATATACATCAGACTCTACATTTGGCTCTCATGGTTTATGTCGGTTAACAGACTCTCCTTCATAATTAGACTTAATAGTTGTGTACGATGCCCTCAGTTCAATTTTACAGCTTTTAAATTGCATTTCCAAAATCTCCTTACATTTCAGATTTTGTGCATATTATGTTTGGGTCTGAGTACTGTATATTCAATTTATAATTTTAAACAACTCATCAGTATTTTAAGCATGATTAGTTATCTTATATCTATGTATCTCATAGTTTACAACTCAGAAATATTTTATACTCTTCAGTAAAAGAGCCCATGTTTTACACCGTCGACTTATGCATTCTCTGATTTTTATACTTAGTCCAACTTTTAGCTATGCTTTCAGTATACACATATTTTCTCATGATTTAAAGTTAGTGCATTATCTCACATGCTCAGTACATCTAAAGTACTGACCAAATACCTTTCTTGTGTTGTATCATTTCATGATGTAGGTTTCAGTACTAGCTCCCTGGATCTTGGTCAGACAGGTCGCAGCTTCCAGTCAGCAAAGGATGAGTTCTCTTTATTCGAGAACTACAGTCAGTTAATAGTCATAGCAGTTTATTTTCAGTTCTTATATATTGATTAGAGATAGTTGGGGGTCATGTCTCGGCTAACTGTAGTCAGTATTAATAGAGGTTTCATAGACAGTCAGTCAGTTAGTTGTATTAGTTTTCAAATACTCTTGTATCTCAGTTTATGAAAGTTGATTTTGTTATAATATTATTTTTAAGAGCTCATTACAGTTCAACTTCCGTATTATCTTTCAGTCCATATCTCATCAGTATGCTAGGCCATGGGTTAGCTTGGGGTCACTTGTGACTCTAAGCACCGTGATGCATTCAGGGTGTAGGCTCGGGGCATGACAAACTTGGTATCAGAGCCTAGAGTTCAAGTGTCCTAGGGTGTCTGTGAAGCTGTGTCTAGTAGAGTCTTACTTATGAGTGTGTTGTGCACCATACTTATAATCTGGAGGCTATAGAACATTTAGGAAATATTTCCCTTCTTTCATACTCCAAATCGTGCAGTAGAACTATTCCCTAAGAAACTTATGTAGATTTGTGTGTTAATTTAATTCCTCCAATCATGCCTAATTTTCGAGGTGGTGGTAACAGTAAAGTTCAGATTTCTATCAGTGTGATGCTCTCAGATAGAGTCATCCAAAAAGTTAAAAGACTGCATAAGGGCTTGAGAGGAGCCCACCAGTGCGTTAAAGTTTACCGATCCAAAGGCATGTATCATTTTCCACTCATGCAATTGAGCCTACAGTAGAATGTTCTCTCAGATCCCCTTCTAGAAACTTTACTATGAATGACACCTTAGCCAAAATTATGGTTTTCTAAGCGCTTGGGTAGTATAGTCACTCAACAGTTACTATGAATAGAGATGTTATGGGCGATAAGTAGCAGAATGGCCCTAGATCTAGGTGTATGAATTTAGAAGTATAGTAGCTATAAGATGAGGATGGTTATGCTAGTTTTATGAAATTGACCTAGTAGGCTTGATGTAATATATGCAGAGAATTAAGTTGATTAAATTGCAATGAGTATGATGGTGCATGAAAGATGTATATGTGACCCCTAGGTGAATTAGTAAATTATGACTAAGTCATGATATAAAGGAGAGAGCCTTAAGCATTAGAAAGGTAGATGTGTACCCAGAATTGTATGTTGTTGCATAATATTCAGGAGATTATAGATAGACAATGTTGAGTCCCTTAGCATGGTTTTAATTCAGTTAATCTGGGTGGATGTGAACTTAGAGATGCGATGTTAGTAGATGAATAAGCAAAGGTCAGATTGCTAAGTATTAGAAAAAGTGGTTATATGTCCTCTAGTAATAGCCTTAAGGGTAAAGAGGGAGCTAAGAAATGCCTCAGAAGAAGACCTAGCAAGGGTTTAGCATCTTCAGTTATATCCTATCAGGGAGAGTTTGGCGTCAAGTATAGGAGTGCAGTGATACCCCAACCTTACAAGAGTTAATTGATTATAGCTTAGCTAGGAGAGAGATCCACAGACTTAGTTCTCAAGATATGCCTTAATGGTTAATGAAATCATACTACGTCATGTATATGCTTAAACCAGATTTCTTGAAAAGTTCGTGCTTATGATTTCCATACTCTAACCATGCTTTATGTGTTCAGTATATGAGACACTCAGGCCTTTGTACTTGACTTATCAGACCTCACCTTTAATGTCTAGATCACGCTAAGTGTAAGTTAAGACTGATGAGTATTTCTTCATGCGTGATGCTCATGCTCCCTTTCCATTCCTTCAGTGATCTTGGGTTATGTTATCATAGCTATTAGTGGAGGAAGATAAGTAGTATCCTAGATTAAAAGTACTAGATTTTCCTCTTTTTGGTGTCCCTTTGTAGAAGTTCTTGCAGTTACAGTTTCTAGATATGCTAGGGAAGAGGAGATGAGTCTCAGGTAGTGTCAGCTGTAAAAAAATCCATAAGATGATCATAGTAATAGGCTTGAATGTCATAATGAAATACATATGGGCCTTTGCTTTGTGCGACTAGTGACTCATTAATTATAGCTTAAGGTTAGTTGATTTTTATGATAAGAAGTAATAACATTCTTGGGAGATAACTCTAGATGCAAGAGATTTAGTCAAGATAGGCTTGAACATGGTGAAAGAAGGTAGTTAGACTCAGACCTTAGCACCTATATGTGTGTTGATGAGAATTTTAGTTGCAAATGGTTCGTGTGGTATTCATAGAAGTTGGTGTAGTTAAAAAGGGTGTTCCTAAGCTTAAAAGCTGTCAATCGTATTGTTTAAGGCAGGAATAGTCTTATTCTTACTCCTTACCCAGAGTGCTTATATCTTATGTCCAGTAGCTTTAGATAGAAAGATAGTAGACTCCTCATATCAGACTAGTTCAAACCTGCCAGAAATCATTCCTAAGGACAGAAGTCCCTACGTTCGGTTTAATCCACGTTTATGAGTTCAGTCTAGAATAGGGTAGTTTTCTCATACAATTACTTCTCTTGGTCTTATGTTCCTTTCAACTAACTATGATTTCGAAGAATAATTTTGTCCTTTATAAGTTTCATCTAAGTCCCTACTCTCACTCCAGACCAGTTATCATGTTTGATATTCAGTTTCATGTCCTATCGGTGTTCTTATGCTCTCAGTATGTATATAGGTCTCACGAATCCATCCCAGTTAATATTTCATTTAGAAATCAGTTACCATGTTAGTACTCCAGCTTTTAGAACTCAGTTGGTGGGATTGCAGCTCTTTCCCTACCATCTCATCTTAGTTAGTCTTCATTCAAGGACGAATGATCCCAAGGGGGAGATATTGTAACACCCTAAAAATTCTATGCTAAGAGCCAAACAACTTTACATAGGTGTCATGATCAATTCCCTAGTGTGGGAAGTTTTTGGATGCGAATCATGTTCATAAGAAACCTCTATCAGCAAGTTAAGTTGAAAGCACCCCAATCAAAGAAGTTTTCATGTAAGACTAAACTAGGATCAAATTCAAACGATCATAACTCCTAGAAAATAAAGAGTTAGGTGGACTAGTACCTACCAAATTAAAGGTCTCCGAGTCTTCTTTCCAATGCCACTAACTGCCCATTAATTTGAGTCTAGAGTAAAAAGTTATCAATGATTTACTGAAAGGTGTATGTCTATAAAAATGACAGACATCAACCACGAGAGGCATCCACGACTCGTGGATCAAACCACGACTCGTGGTTTGCCTTAATCAAAACTGATCCTGCAATTCTTTTTTTGCCTAAAAACGATGATGGGGTTCCACGGTTCGTGGAATGATCCATGAGTCATTAAACCAACTCGTGGAAATCAGTTCAGAGGCCAGAAAAGTGGTCTGAGAACCATGACCTCAATCCACGAACCGTGATCCATTCTATGGGTCATGGTTTATGCTTGTGGAACCCAACAATGATTTTTTTCAATAGGTTTTACATAGTTTACTTAGTGGTATTTTAGACTTTTCCCACCTTGCTTTTAATTCCGATACTAAGTCATTTTAGCCTCTTTTAAGTGGGATTTCAAGGGAGTTACGACTAGGTTCCCTTATTCTCTCAATTAGAAATCCTAAGTCAGAAAAGAAAAGAGAGAAGAGTGTTCTCCTAGGCCTAGGGTTCTTCTCCAAAGTTTCAAACCTCAGTTTCAGTTCAAGAATCTTCTACAACCAGGTATGTGGGTATTCAGTAAGGGTTTAGTTCGCCCTTATACTCAATACCTCAATCTTTTATTTCAAATTTCATGATGTAAGAAATTAAGGTTCTTACCCAATCATGCTAAATTTTATAGGATTCAATCCTTATGATTTCTATATGATTTATATCATATTTTAAAAGATTTGTACCATGTTTTCAATGACTTGCATGAGCTTTCACAAGAACTTTAAGAAATCAAGAATTTAGCCTAAAATTGTAGTACTTTCATGAGAATTGGTTTTCTTCAGAATTTAACCTAGATTACTAGCATTCAGTTTTAAGCATGAAATTAGCTAGTTTTCAGTCTAATGGTTTTCTTTAAAACTTCTCATGATTTAGCAGGCTTCAGCTTACCTTCAGTATGTTTTACAAGACTATGTTTTTAAATATAGACTTTCAATATATGCCATCAACGATGATAAACTTAGTAGGTTTTGTGATTTGCATGGTATTCAGATATGCCATCATTGATTATGAATTTAGTAAGTTTAATGATAAGTATGATATCTAGATATGTGTTATACAGTCTTTCAAAAATCACCCAGATTAATTAGGTTCTGATACAGTATTCTAGAACTTCAATTTTAAATGAGCTATCAGTATTCAGTTTGGGAGTGTATTCAATACCGAGTTGTACTAGGGTTTAGCGTACCCTCAAGTCTCAGAACTACGTGCCACAATAGGTTATTTAGCCCCTCAGTTGGGCATCAGAACTAGTGATCATGCCAGTCATTTCTCTATACCCTAGCAAGGTATATTGGGTCCTCTCAATGGGGCATATACATCAGACTCTACATTTGGCTCTCGTGGTTTATGTAGGTTAACAGACTCTCTCACATAATTAGACTCAATAGTTGTGTACGATGCCCTCAGTTCAATTTTACAGCTTTTAAATTGCATTTCCAAAATCTCCTTACATTTCAGATTTTGTGCATATTATGTTTGGGTCTGAGTACTGTATATTCAATTTATAATTTTAAACAACTCATCAGTATTTTCAGCATGCTTAGTTATCTTATAGTCTACGTATCTCACAGTTTACAACTCAGAAATATTTTATACTCTTCAGTAAAAGAGCCCATGTTTTAAAGCATTGACTTATGCATTCTCAGATGTTTATACTTAGTCCAGTTTTCAGCTATGCTTTCAGTATACACGTATTTTCTCATAATTTAAAGTTAGTGCATTATCTCACATGCTCAGTACATCCAAAGTACTGATTGCATACCTTCCTTGTGCTGCATCATTTCATGATGTAGGTTTCAGTACTAGCTCCCAGGATCTTGGTCAGACATGCCATAGCTTAGAAGAGGATGAGTTCTCTTCATTCGAGAACCCCAGTCAGTTAGTAGTCATAGAAGTTTATTTTCAGTTCTTATATATTGATTAGAGATAGTTGGGGGTCATATCCCGGCTAACTGTAGTCAGTGTTAATAGAGGCTTCATAGACAATCAGTAAGTTAGTTGTATCAGTTTTCAAATGCTCTTGTATCTCAGTTTATGAAAGTTGATTTTGTTATAATATTATTTTTAAGAGCTCAGTACATTTCAGCTTTTGCATTATCTTTCAATTTATATCTCAGCAGTATGTCAGGCCATGGATAAGCTTGAGGTCACTTGTGACTCTAAGAACCATATCGCATCTAGGGTGTAGGCTCGGGGCATGAAAAGTAGAGAACATAATGTGCCACCCTAGTTACCATGGTGCCATCCCAGGCTCTTGGAGATAAGGGAATAGGAATCAAGGTTAGAATAAAGATCATTTTGGGACTTGGAGAGATCGAGAAATATATAGGGATCATGAAGCTAGTTGGAGGGACAAAGATAGGGAAAGTGAAAGAGAAGCCAAGTGACACCTTGCCGGAAGATGATACTAGTGCTAATGTTGTTGCTAGAATCTCAGAATCTCACAAGAAAAAGATAGACCCCACTCCTCAAGTGGTGATTGATATTGAGGGTGAAAATTGGGGCAAAGTCTCAAAAAATCTTTTGTCATTTCCAAAGTATACCCCTCTTTTCCCCTAAAGACTGAGGCAGAGGAAGGAGAAGACCCAATTTGGAAAGTTCCTTGCTATGCTGAAATAATTATCTTTGAATGTACCATTGGTAGATGCATTACTTCAAATGTTCAAGTATGCTAGATACATGAAGGATGTGTTGACAAAGAAGAGGCACATAGATGTGGGTACTGTAGAGGTATCTCATCACTGTAGCGCTACCATGCCAAGCAATCTAGCCCTGAAGAAATAAAATTTGGGTGCTTTCACCATTCAATGTACTATTGGTGTTGACCAATTCACCAAAGCATTGTGTGGCCTAGGGGCAAGCATAAACTTGATGCCTCTTTCTATCTTTAGGTGGTTGGGACTCAAGGATCCTAAGCCTACTCCTATGAGGTTTCTCATGAAGGATAGGTCGATTAAATGCCTGGTGGGCATTTTGTACTATATATTAGTCAAGGTGGACAAATTTATTCTTTTGGCTGACTTTGTAGTGCTTAATTGTGAGGTTGACTTTGAGGTACCAATCATTTTAGGGCTCCCATTCTTAGCCACTAGACGTGCTCTAGTGGCTGTTGAGTGCGGGGAGTTAAAATTTGGTGTGGGTGATAGGAAGGTCACCTTTAGTGTATGCAAATCAATGAAGCCGCCGAAGGACTTGCAAGTGATCTCTATGATTGACACAAGTGAAGAGTTACATGAAATGAATTTCGAAGGAAAAATTAGAGGGGAATCGTCGGATAAAAGTCTTGTGAAAAGAGATGAGTTTGTGGTAAGGGACTCCAAGAAGGTTGGCATGATTGTGAAGGGTTTAGATTCCTCTACCTACCCAAGTTCATAGTTCAAGCCTAGTCCACCACACTTGAGGGATATTTATCTTCATCCCAATGACACATTACCAATTTTCACCTCTAAGGAGTTAAAGAAATGGCAAAGGGAAGCTTTGGTAATCATAGTGAATAAGTACATCCAACAGTTTGGATAGAAGTTTTCCTTCTTCAAGGAGTTTCTCTGGGAGCTCCGTGATCTTGAGGTAATGTCATTGTGCCACGATGTTAAATCAAATGCTTCTTGAGAGGTAACCCAAGTGTTTATTTGATTTTGTTTTACTTTACTTTTGTTGTTTTCGGTGTGATAGGAGTGCATAAGCATGGGAAAATTTCAAAGTGTTTGAAATCCACTGGAAAGGACTTACGCCACACTTGCAGATCGCAAATGCTTATTTGTGAGCCACAAGTGAAATGTTAGACTTAATAGCATACCTAAAAAATTGGTGAAAAATAAGGACTTTTGCATGTTACTTGTGGCCCGTAAACATCCGTTTGCGAGCCGTAAATGGAATGCAATGATCAAACAGAACACCTGGGAAGAAAATCCAAAATAATTGTTCTTTGTGTGTGACTTGTGGGCCACAAAATGGCATTAGCGCCCGTAAGTGAAGCGCAATCACAGGTATGCCTTTGATCTACCCATTGACTGACCCAACTCAGTGATTAACCTGCGTGACTCATCATATTTCTTCTCCCTTTTATCTATTTTTTTGTCTTTTTTATCACTCTCAAACTCCCCCAACTCCATTGACAAAAACCTCTATGCCTAAAAAACCTTTAACTCCCTCTCTTACTCTCCATCACCAATGCTATAGACCACCGCTCATTGGTTCTGTTCCCCCTCTCCGGCAAAACCCATTGAATCCACCATTGACAAAGAGCTTCATGCTCAACTCTCTTGCTTGTTTCGCTTCTCACTCTCCCACTCTCCCACTCACATTTTTGGTATGCTCCTTTAAGTTTAAATCTTTAATCTTTGGTTGGGATGAGCTACATTATGATTTTGCTAGCGTCGATTCCCCATTCCCCAATTGTTTTGATTTTTCATGATTGATATATAATTGTGGGTCCATTTCTATTAACTTGTATATTAAGAGGGTGAATTTCGGTAGATAATTAATTCATACTTTGATTGTTAGCTTTGATTCATGACTAGTGATTAGTTGGGGGTGAAGTCTGAGTAACTATACTTGTTTGTAATGCGTGATTTGGCTCGATGATAGATTGTGTGACATCTTTCTTAAGGGAAAATCATCGTTGCAATTAAGTTATTGTTCGAATATTGTCAAATTGTGGTAGGTTGTGATATGTTGATTATCTATGTATTCGTGAAAGTGAGTAATAGAATATCTTATTTTAGTGAGTGAATTTTGTTGTGAGTGTGAGTTTTATGCATGTTGTATGGTTATGCTAGTTAATTGAGCTTTTTGCTCGATGGTTCTTGATGATGGATTGAATGACAACTCTCTTAAGGAAATCATCGTTGTTGTGTTTAAAAAGTCAAGTGTGGGTGAATTCTTGTTGGTTAGTCTCTTCGGGGAAGTCTGAGTACCCATTGGGCTAAGGTTGTGGTAAAAAAGCTTCTTAAAATATTGAAATTGGCTTATGGTAAATAGGGGTGTTTACTATTACACCTATTGAGCCACAATTCTTGCTTTGCGGATGCAAGTGCAACACAGAGGCTTGGTAGAAGGTCTATCTTTATTGCCTGGCCACTTGTTTGTCACTTGCGGGTGCAAGTCTTGACTTACGTCATGCAAGTGAACTGTAACCCCCTCAAAATTTCCAATTCCACTGCCTAGAACTTGCGGCTCACTTGTGAACCGCAAATTCCCCTTTGCGATTTGCAAAAGTTGGGCAGTCAGTTTCCAATGCTCCTTTCCTTTCTTTTTAGTTCTTTGCTTTTCTTAGTTTTTTTCTTCTGCATATACTCAAAAACACAAAAATATTTTGTTTCTTTTGTTTGTTTGGCTTCTCACCTCGTTTTGCAGGCAATGACTTCAAATAAGACTAACCCTGTTAGAAACACAAGTATACAAGCAAAGATAAAAGCAAAGACAAAGCCCCAATGATTCCTCTCGCCCCCATGAGTAATGAGGAGAAGATTCAATTATCTGTTAAGTGGATGAAGCCCTACTATCTCATCTTCTACAAGAAAAGACAATTTACAGATGAAAAAAGGTTCAACTTGGCGGGCTTGAAAAATGACTTCCCTAACATGACAAAGCAGTTCGATGATCGTGATTAGGCACCCATTGTTGATTAACCGAGGGAATACTTCTCGGAGTTGGTGTGAGAGTTCTATGCCTCATATCAGGCAAGGCATGATTCCTTTAAGCACAGAGGACCCATTAACAGTTTCCCTTGCCTACCTTCTATGTTAGTGCAGGTAAAGGCAATAGACCTCACCTCCAAGGCTATAAATTCTAGTTATTGGTAGGACCCAATTCATTTAGGGACTGAATATGATGCAAGGATAGCCACCAAGGGCAGTCAGTATGCTTGGGTAGCTGGTATTATTGTTGAGAGTCAGCCTCTTTGGGCTTTGACTGGTGATGAGATAGTTCAATAAGAACTGAAATTTAAAGCAAAGTTGTTGCTTGATTTAGTTTTCTCAAGGTTTATCCCATCCAAAAATGACAATCGGGTATCCATTAAGATAACCATTCTGATTGCATGCATCATGGCGGGGATTCATATAAATTTTGGAGAGATAGTGGCTATGTAATTCAAGAAGAGAGCCTGACAATAGGCCACATCTCTTCCTTTCCATGTTCTCATTAGCTTGCTCTGTGCTCGTGCTAGTACTCCCTATTTCAAGCCTATTTTGGGTAGAAGCCTTTAAAAGCTTACCTACATGACTCACAACAACAACTCTCAATTGAGTTGGATAGCTAAGGACATTCTAACCTACATTTTGAGGGCTATTAAAGCGTCTTTAGGTCTGTCCTTGAGAGCATGAGTAACATGTGTGAAAGGATTGACACACTTGAATGGTCAGTTACTACATTGAGAAAGGATGTAGATTCCATGAAGGCTAATTCCACACAGTTCGCTCCGGACTTCAGTTTCTTGGATGAGGCTTTAGCGACCCCTGTTGGGGGAAAAGACCCTTTGGAGGACCTATTGGGCGGAGATAGGGCTGCAGGTAGTTCAAAGATAGAGGATATATAATTAGAGGGTCAGGCAGGTTTTGAGGTGACCAAAACGTCACTTATTCCCAGCAGATACATCGAGCCCTATGATTGTTTAGAGAGGAGGACAATGCGCGTAAAGTTAGAGTTAGTTCAAGATCTTATGAGCATCTGTGTGCCTTTATAGATAGATGATATGTCTTGTTGCCCTACGAGCCTCTTCAGTTTCCCAAAGATGCCATTTATTCCTATTCTTGTCCAGTTTCCTAACGTGGGAGCCCAATCTGATGAGGCTCACACTGATCATGCTACCACAAAGTCTCAGACTTTTCAGAATAGGCATTCTGATGCCTAGTGCTCATCAGGGAGTTTTTACACCCATTCCTTACTCTCTTATACTCCTGCACTTTGGGGACAATGCATGTTTTTAGTTGGGGGTGGGTGTACATTGGTTTTATATTTTGATGCCCTTGTTGGATTTGGTCTATTTAATTGACATATTTTATGCCCTTGCCGGGCTTGTTATGTTTATTTTTGGTATATTTGATTGCATTGTTGGGCTTTGTTTGTATATTTAGATGATATGTGGCCCTTGTCAGGTTTGCTTGTGATGATTATCTACTTTAACCTTACCGATCATGTTTTTATGCTTTCATGTGAGTGTATACCATTATTGGGGAGATTTCTGTCACGACCCAATTTCTCGGTCATGATGGCACCTACAACCCCCGGTAGGCGAACCAATCCCCGTAGCCCAGAACAGTTAGTAATGGGCTACAATCTAGCACATAAGGGAACCAGACGAATAAAATAGATAACAGGGATATAAATATATACATATGCGGAAACTAAACCAAACCCCAAGACCTGGTATCATAGTATAGAGCCAAACTACATACATGGAGTGCAAATAAACCAAAACTATATATACAGATGTCTCTGAATGGTAATAGAGTACATGAAGCAAAAGATAAACTAAAGCTAAGCTCCGATCGCCAAGAGCTCACCCTCAGCCTGAAGTAGTCCCCAACAGATCTCCAAGCACGAATCACAGCGATCTAACGGCGATGGCCCACGCTAGGATCTACACCCAAAGATGCAGGGGGTAGGGGTGAGCACCAAATGCGAAGCATAAGTTACCCAGTAGGTATCATAGGCCGACTGGGCACATATAAGATAAAAGTGTAGTAATAGACAGAATAGAAGCAAGTAGTCACAGAAATCAACGAAAGGTACACAGGAACTAGCCCAGAGGGAAATCAACAGAACCTCAAGAGTAGAAAGAAGAGAGAAAGAGTAATAATAGGCATGCTCAGAGACATGGATCAAACTCAACTATTCATACCAATCTCATACTTATCTATAATAGAGAACAATTCGGTAAGTAAATAGCAAAAGTTTACCTACAGTCCCCCGGCCGCCCATACAACCGAGGAACACAAACAAGTGAAAACAAACCCTCCGGCATCCCATACTACCGGAGCGTACAATCAACAAACAACAAACAAGGGTGGAGCCTCAAACAATGAATGATATGATGCATGAAAATCTCAGTAAATTGTATCTCTGTATGTACCTCCTCCGGCGCCGATCCGGCCCAGCAGGTAGGTTCCATGGAAGGACACTTCCCGTATACCTCTACTCCACCGTATACCCCTCCTCCGGCACACGCAGCTCGTAGCCATGGCCCGGATGGCAAGGTCCATGGAGGTCCTAGACCCCATACTAAAACTCAGTATCACAACATGTCGTCCGGAAGCAATTCCGGGATCAAGATAGAGACCCAGTCTCGAATATGCAATGCCCAGACCCTGTCCAGGACTAAAGTAGTAGGAAAATATCTCAAAAAAAACCCCTCCAAGGGTGCTCGGGCATAACCGGGTCTAAACAGTAAAAAGTCATCTCAGGTGCTCGGTCAAACCGAGGCTAAAAATCATTTCACGCAGCAAGAAAGCTCAACTAGCACCCCGGCCCTGCCGAGTCTAGCGTAGTAATAAAACTGATGTTTTAAAACATAATTTTACATCCTTTTACCCAGGAATATTCACAAGTTAAATCAAACCATTTCCGAACCATTTTCATAAAAAACGGGCCCCCCGGGCCATGCAAGGTTTAGAAAATGGTGTCAATAGGCCCGAAGCCAATACCATAGTAAAACATGGATAAAACCTTTTTATATGCATGGAAATGGTATTATCACACACAATAGCTGCCCAGCAGTTCACAATCAACCTATCGACCCTGCACAGGCCCACAACTACTCAGCAAGCATAACTAGCCTAGAAGGATATTTCTATGCCCGGGACTCGCGGACATTCCCAAAATCCCACCTTCTATGTTCCAGAGTCAACAAGGCCTCACAGGACCATAAGGGTAAATAAAATATATCGGCAAATACTACAAGCAACGGAGGAACAAAAGTAGGCGGACATGAATAAAGCGGTCGAGGTCCGTGATACCAACCTAATAAACCAACCCAAGGATGCCCATTAATACAATTTTATTCTATATATGCGGAGTCTAGGGAAAGTAAACCGTAACCTACCTGTCTTCCGACGACAAGCTTGAACCTCTCTGAGAAAGCTCCAAAATGAAATCGAACTCGAAATAGGCTTGAATAACTTGACGTAGATAATCAATTTACTTTTCGGTGATCCAATAAATTATCAAGATCTTGCTTATTAGAACCAACTTTTAACGTGACCAAAGAATGATACACAGTGGAGTTTTGCACCAAAATTGCGTACCCAAGAAGTATAATGTAAGTTAGGCAGCAATTGCCTTTGCAATTTGCTCCAAATGATTTAAGCTTGGTAGCAATTGCCTACCACATCAGTTGGCTTCCACGTGGGGGGGTGTGTGTCAACACCACACCTCCCCTTATCTAATTAATGATAGGTGGATCCCCGCTACGTACGTACTCGGGTATTGAATAAATTCGTGGTAAAATAAATATAATTTTTGAATATACCATAACCATTAAAATATTATTTCGAATAAAACCTACTATATTATAATAATAAATTTCAACACCACTAAATTTACTATCTCCGTTAAAATATTACAATGTATAAAAACTTTATAAAATAAATACATATACAATTATATCGTAACAAAAATATTTTTCATAAACCTTTAAAATATTTTGGAAAGGTAATAATAATATAATTTTCACCAAATTCAACTTTTAAATAAAATATTTTCAATTACACGCGCGATGCTAATAAAATTCTTAAGCTTAGGCTCGTAATTCACCAACGCACGATTTTGATACTCAAGAATTCTCTCGGGATCCTCCCTTATGTTTTATCACTATTTCGGAACTGAAATGGCATTTTAAAACGTGAAGTTGAGGCTTAAATAGAGTTTAACCCGACCCGGTTCGCGACCCGTTTCGCAACCCGTTTTCTGCCAGACAGTCCGCGGTGAAACAGTCATAACTTTTTACTCCGAGATCAGTTGGACGTGAAGTTTTATGCATTGTAAACTAGACTCGTAGACCTTCGATTTGGTATTTTGGGGGACTTCTAACTCTTTATATATTGCGAGAAAAGCCCTGAGACATTTTACCCAAAGTTCAGGAAATTTGTTAAAGATCTTACGATTACTTTTGCCGACTTGCTTGACTTCAAAGCTTATAATGCGGCCAAACAAATGGACCCGACACCGAAATACCGGTCCTGACGAGCCTTAAATGACTTGGGTCCGCTACAACAAGCTCTAACGGCACAAGGAAAACGTGTATGTGGAAATGACCGAAAGGGTCATTACATCATCCACTACTAAAAAGGACTTTCGTCCTCGAAAGTCAAGGTCAAGGGGGTACCTGAAGGCTCAAACAGCTGCGGATACTGGGCCTGCATATCTCTCTCAGTCTCCCAGGTAGCCTCCTCAACTGGACGGTGCCTCCACTGAACCTTAACAACCGGGATCTCTCGAGACCTCAATCTCCTGACATCTCTGGCCAAAATAGCTGCTGGCTCCTCAACAAAGGCTAAATCCTCACCCAACTGAGCTGAATCCCACTGCAACACATGAGACTCATCTGGGACGTACCGACGCAACATCGAAACATGAAATACAGGATGTATAGCTGAAAACATCAGAGGCAAGGCTAGCTGATAGGCAACGCTACCAACCCTCTGCAGAATCTCGAATGACCCAATGTACCTGGGGCTAAGCTTGCCCCGCCTACCAAATCTCATCACGCCCTTCATGGGCGATACACGGAGAAACACCAAGTCACCGACACTAAACTCCAAGGACCAAGGCGTGTGGTGAAATTCACCTAGTTGCCAGACCAAGGAATTAGGTGAACCTAACTTACTGATTCTGCATGCTAAGCACTAAACTAGTTAACCAGGTACAAAAGCCTTACTAAGTTATGATCTCATTTGGAACACGACCCTATTCACTTCTCTTATTGATAGCAACTGTTGAAATTGATCTCTGTTACTTGTACTAATTCACATTACGATCTTTACTTGTTACTTTAACACCCCCTTTTGCGGGAAATAAACAACTAAAAGGCTGAGTAAACACTAATCGACCATAATCCTACCATATTCCCCGTGGGATCGACCCCAACCTTTAGTTGGGTTCTATGTTTGAACAGCGACCGCTTGCGCTTCTTTTATAGGTGTAATTTGAGTGCATCAAATTTTGGCACCGTTGCCGGGGAATACGGTTTAGGACTAAGAGAGATTGTGTTTATTTCACTTATAGTCCTTATTTCCTGATTTTACTTTTTCTGTTGTTTTTGTTTTGATCACAGGTTGCACACTTGTGCATGCCAAGCACAAGGAGTCAAGGCAACCCCTTGATCCCTTATGATCCGGAGCTTTCCAAGACACTGAGAAACATGGCTAAGGATGGAGAGCACGAAACTCCGGAGCAGATTACAGCTCGGTTAATTGCTGAAACTGAGCAACAGAAAAAGGATGAAGCAGCACGCTAGAAGGAAGGCGAAGATGCCTTTGCTGCCGAAGATGAGAAAATTGCACAAGATCTTGCAGCTCGAAATGCTGCAGCTGAGTGAGCAAGAAATAGAAGGCAGCAAGCGGTCCGGGATGAGGCAGTACCTTACCGCTCCCCATATAATAGGGGTCGACAAATGCAGCAGCAAAGGCAGGCTCCTCTGTATTATGATGTAGATGATTATGATGAGGAGGAATATGGCTCCACTGGGCCCATAGTGCTACCACCATTGGCTGACGGGACAAAGTTTGATATTACTAGTGGCATGATTCAACTATTGACCATGAAAGGACTCTATTCAGGAAAGCCCACTGAAGATGCAATTCTATATGTGAATAACTTTGTGAGCATCAGCAAATCGTATAACATGCCAGGAATGGGTCAAAAGGCTATCAGACTGAGGTTGTTCCCATTTTTATTGACTGATGAGGCAACATCATGGCTCTCAGAACTTCCTGATAGTTCCATATACTCATGGTATAAGCTGAAGCAAGATATATAATTTCAGGCAGCTACCTACAAAAGCTCTATATGAGGTGTGGCTGAGGTTTAAGAAGAAGATGAAGCAAGTTCCGAGACATAGAATTCCTCTCAGGCATCTGATGGAGATATTCTATAAGGCCCTAAATGCAAACACTAAAGCTGTAGCTGATACTGTGATTGGAGGTGCATTCATGGAAAACACATACCCTGAAGCTGCAAAGAGTTTGGATAGGGTCGCAAAGACAAATCAAGCATGGCATACGAGAGATACGAAAATGTAAGTAGGTACTTATGCAGTTGGCAAGTCTGTGGATCCTAATGAGATAGAAGACATTAAGCAGACACAGGCTGAGATGAACATGACACTTGGGTTGCTGGCAAAGAAATTCCTGGTTGAGGGAGTAGAAAAAGTTAAAGCGGTAGGTTCTCAAGGCAAAGCACCAAGGTCAGACGGGTACTCATCTGAAGAAGAAATTGGTTATCTGAATGATCAAGGGTAGGTTTTCGGGCCTTTGGCCAAGGAAATCAATATTGGAACAGAGATAAGGATGACTACTACAATCGGTCCGGTTACAGAGATAGAGCAGATGGTGACTGGCAGAAGAAGGATGGGTACAAGAATGATAGAATTAATCTGTATGTTCTGCCTGCAATTTGTGAAGAGTGGGCTGGACAACCCACCATGAGAGAGGCTTTCAATAAAGTGTTCCAAAAGGTTGACTCCACGAATGCGAGTATGAAGGAGATAAAAGATGAAGTCTCAAGTATAAATCAGAAAGTAGAGTCCCACACTGTCTCCATCAAACAACTTGAGGCACAGATGCATCAGTTGTTAACCAACCAGAATCCACGCCAAAAAGGTACCCTCTCAAGTGACACAGTTCAGAATCTAAAAAATGATCGACATGTTATGGCGGTGGCCACTCAGAGCAGAAAGCAGACTATTGATCCTCATGTGCATATTGTTGTTGATGAGTCAGCCGAAGCTGAAAAAGATGATGCTGAAATTGTAGCCGAGTCTGAGGATAAAGATAGTGGTGAAAGGTCGTCTGAAAAACAGCCTTCTGAAAAGAAGGAGAAGAGCAGAGAAGTTGCACCAGTCTTGAAACCCATGCCACTACCTCCTCCTCCTTACCCCCAGAGGTTGAAGAAAAAGATCGAGGATGGAAAATTTTACAAGTTCATCTCCAGCTGAAGCAGTTGTCAGTCAATATTCCTTTGGTCGAAGCATTGGAACAGATGCCTGGTTATGCAAAATTTATGAAGGATCTGGTGATGAGGAAGAGAACTGTCAGTTTTGAGCCAGAAAATAATTTACACCACTGCAGTGCAATAACATCCCATTCTATGGTACAGAAGAAGGAAGATCCTGGAGCCTTCACCATCCCGTGCACTATTGGAGCATTCTATTTTGCCAAAGCTTTGTGTGATCTGGGTGCTAGTATAAATCTGATGCCGCTTGCAGTCTACAATAATTTAGGCTTGGGAGCCCCCTCTCCGACTATAATGCAGCTACTTATGGCTGACTGGATGGTGAAAAGGCCTGTGGGAATGCTGTATGATGTATTGGTAAAGGTTGACACTTTCATCTTTCCTGCAAATTTTGTTATCCTAGATTGCGAGGTTGACTTTGAGGTGCCCATTATCTTAAAGCAACCATTCTTGGCTACTGGGCGTGCTTTGGTTGACTTGGAAATGGGTCAGATGAAATTCAGGCTAAATGATGAAGAGGTGACCTTTAATGTGTGCAAGTCGATGAAGCACCATGATGATATGAGAGTCGTGTCAATGATTGATGTAGTTCATGAGGACCAGCTGGTTGTACCTGTTGAGGAGCGACTTGGTGTAGAAGCCCTTGCAGCAGTCATCATGAATTTTGAGGGTGCCGACATCGATGAATATGACGAGATGGTTGCAGCACTCACAAGTTTAGGATCTTACACTTATGCACCAAAGAAGCTGGATTTGGATTTGAAGAATAGGACGTCACCACCGGCGCGTCCATATATTGAGAAGCCGCTAGTCTTGGAGCTTAAAGCACTGCCAGCTCATCTTCGGTATGTATTTTTGGGAGATAATGAGACTTTGCCAGTAATCATTGCTGCAGATTTGGGTGAAGCACATGTTGAGGCTCTGGTTGCAGTATTGAGGAAGTTTAGGAGAGCTATTGGGTGGACCATCACAGATATTATTGGGATTCCGCCTGGAATCTGTACTCACAAAATCTAGCTTAAGCCTGATTGTGTTCCATCTATGGAGCATCAGCGTAGGTTAAATCAGCCTATGCAAGAAGTCATCAAGAAAGAGATCATAAAGTGGCTAGATACAGGTGTGGTTTACCTAATTTATGACAGCAAGTGGGTGAGCCCGGTTCAGTGCGTACCAAAGAAAGGAGGGATTACTGTGGTTCTTAATGCTAAAAATGAGTTGATTCCGATGAGGCCAGTGACAGGCTGGCGCATATGCATGGATTACAGAAAGTTGAATGCGTGGACTGAGAAGGACTATTTTCCAATGCCATTAATAGATCAGATGCTATACCAACTTGCAGGTAAAGGTTGGTACTATTTTCTTGATGGTTATTCAGGGTATAATCAGATCTCTATTGCCCCCGAAAACCAAGAGAAAACCACATTCACATGCCTATATGGGACGTTCGCCTTTAAGAGGATGACGTTTGGTCTTTGCAATGCACCAACAACCTTTCAGAGATCTATGATGTCCATCTTTTCTGATATGGTGGAGGACACGATAGAGGTATTTATGGATGACTTTTCTGTGGTGGGTGACTCTTTTGAAGATTGTCTAGATCATCTGGGCTGTGTGTTAAAACGGTGTGAAGAGTGCAAACTAGTGCTGAATTGGGAGAAGTGCCACTTCATGGTCAAAGAAGGCATCATACTTGGTCACCGAATTTCGAAGAAGGGCATAGAAATTGATAGAGCAGAGATTGAGGTGATTGAAAAATTACCCCCACCAGTTTTTGTCAAAGGTATCCGGAGTTTCTTGGGTCATGCAGGTTTCTATCGGAGGTTTATCAAGGACTTCTCCAAAATAGCAAATCCATTGTGCAAGTTGTTGGAGAAAGAGGTAAAATTTGTATTTGACGATGCTTGTCTCAAGGCATTCGAGTGCCTCAAGGAGAAGTTTGTTGCAACTCCTATCATAATTGCTCCTGATTGGTCGCAACCGTTTGAGGTTATGTGTGATTCTAGTGGGGTGGCGCTAGGAGCAGTCTTAGGCTAAAGGCGCGAGAAGATTCTTCATCCTATTTACTACACTAGCAAGGCACTTAACCCGTCTCAGAAGAACTATACAGTGACTGAACATGAACTCCTTGCTGGGGTCTTTGCCTTCGAGAAATTCAGAACTTATTTGCTTGGAACCAAGGTGGTGCATACTGACCATTCAGCTCTTCGTTATCTCATGGCGAAGAAGGACGCAAAACCAAGGTTGATTAGATGGGTGTTGTTGCTACAAGAGTTTGACTTCGAGGTTAAAGACCGAAAGAGTACAGAAAATTAGGCGGCAGACTATTTGTCTAGGTTGAAGGAAGAAGCTATGCTGAAACTGAATGATGAGCTCGAGATTGATGATTGGTTTCCTGACGAACAGGTATTGGCTGCTTCTCAGGACTTGATCCCATGGTTCACAGACATTTCCAACTATTTGGCAAGTGATTTAGTGCCTGATGATATGTCCGTTCACCAAAGGAGAAAGTTCATGTCTGACGTGAAGAAATACTTTTGGGAAGAGCCGTTCTTATTTTGTGTCTGTGCTGATACCATGATATAAAGATGTGTGCCGGAAGCTGAGATGATGGAGATATTGGAAGCATGCCATTCATCCCCTGTTGGAGGTCATCATAGTGGTATCCGGACGGCCCATAAGATTTTACAGTGCTGCTATTATTGGCCGACTATTCATAAAGATGCGCATGAGTTTGCAAAGGCTTGTAGCAGGTGTCAGAGGGAAGGAGGCATATAAAGGAGGCATGAGCTTCTTATGAATCCCATCCTTGTGATTGAGCTATTTGATGTGTAGGGCATTGACTTCATGGGACCATTTGTGCTATCTACCGGGAACCGGTATATATTAGTAGCTGTTGACTATGTGTCTAAGTGGGTGGAGGAGGTTGCGCTTCCATGCAATGAGGGTAAATGTGTCACAGCGTTCTTGAAAAAGAATATCTTCTCCAGATTCGGTATGGCAAGGGCCATTATTAGCGATGGAGGCTCTCACTTCTGCAACAAGTTGTTTCGTGCCTTGCTTGAGAAATATGGAGTGAAACACAGAGTTGCAACCCCTTATCATCCGCAGATGAGTGGGCAAGTGGAGGTCTCCAATAGAGAAATCAAGTCAATCCTGTCCAAGACCGTTAATGCAAATAGAAAGGATTGGTCGCGGAAGCTTGAAGATGCATTGTGGGCGTACCGGACTGCGTACAAGACTCCAATAGGCATGTATCCATACCAGCTTGTGTTTGGTAAGGCGTGCCACCTTCCGGTTGAACTAGAGCACAAGGCCATGTGGGCCTTAAAGAAGCTAAACTTGGAGTAGGGTACATAATTACAAAGGCTAGGGCAGCTGAATAAGTTGGATGAGTTCCAACTAATTGCATACGAAAGTTCAGCTCTGTACAAGGAGAGAATGAAGCTGTACCATAACCGGAAGATAGAGAAGAGAGATTTTCAGCCAGGTGACCTGGTCCTGCTTTTCAACTCTAGACTTCACTTGTTTCCTGGCAAGTTGAAGTCCAAGTGGATTGGACCCTTCAAGGTGGTGGAAGTTTTCCCTCACGGAGCTATTGAACTTGAAAACCTTGAAGGGAAATTAATCAAAGAAAACGGGCAGCGGATCAAAGCGTATTTTGGCACAGCAAAGGAAGTCAAGACAATTAAAGCTTGGAGAATAGATGAGTTCATTCCACCCATGGAGCTTGATGAAGTCTGAGTAATCAAGCAACTTGCATCATGCCGCGACGTTAAATCAGGCGCTACATGCAAGGCAACCCATGATGATGTAATTTGGCCCTGATTTACTTTATGTTAGTTGTAGTGTAAAGACTATAGAGTGTTTTGGTGAAGTTTGAGTAGCCAAAACACTTACGTCATGCCGTGACGTTAAATCAGGCGCTGCTTGGGAGGCAACCCAAGGCTAAAAATCTGCTATATGTGCAGAAATAGGTGGAGGAAAAGTGCTGGAGAAAATCAAACTCAGAAAATGGGTAAGTCAGGGTCCACGAGTATGGTTCACGGATCGTGGACCATTCCTCGAGTCGTTGAACCAATTCGTGGAACTCAGGTGATCAGGACCAAGTGCAGAACAACTTCCACGAATTGGCTCCATGAGTTGTGAACATAATCAAGAATCGTGATTTGCAGTAATAGAAATTAGAGGAAACTTGGGTGGCAGGACGTGTTCCACGAGACCCTTCTACGAGTCGTGGTTTGTTCCACAATTCGTGAACAAGACTCGTGGTTTGAATTTTTTTTACTGTTCACTCGCTTCACCTGACCTAACCCGCGACCTGAATCGTTTAAAACATCCAAAAATTAAATGTTTCCCCCATTTTCTTCAACCAAACTGACATCAACTCCCTCCTATTTCCATTCCAACACCAAATCACACCAAATCTGCCACTCAAAACCTGCAAATTCCACAAAAATCACTCCCAACGTCTTTCCCCCACAAGCCGTGCTACTGTTTCTTCACCAAGCGGGTTTGTGAACATAGGCAGTCGTGGGTCGAGGTTGCTGCTCTTAATCATCATCAACTACTCCCATTCTTCCCAAATTTCAAAGGTATGAAACTAGTTCTAAACCTTGTTTTAGATTTTGGAGAAAACAACTTGACCTAGGGTATGAAATTAGGTGATGTACTTGTTTAAACACCCTAAGGGATGACAGTTGTGGAATGGGTAAGTTAAATATGGTTGAAATTATGCATGAAAGTGTTGAGAAAAAAAAAGAAATTCACAAAAAAGATGCACCAGTTGGTTTTCCACTGAACAGTGGTCACGAGTGCTTTTTATGGCTAGCGGTTCATTTCACGAGTCGTGGAAAGCATCCGTAGACATTACACAGGAAATCTGTTCTTAGGTCTGATTCCTATGAGGGTCTTCCATGAGTCGTGGTTGTTTCCACGAGTCGTGGATGGCACTCGTGGTTATCAGACTTGCAAGATGAAACAGAGGTCTGATTTCCATGAGGGGCATCTATGAGTCGTGGTTTCATTCATGATTCGTGGATGCAACTCGTGGAACTCAGACCTGCAATCAATCTCTGCTACCCAGCAACCACGAGAGGTTTTCATGAGTCATGGTTATTTTAACGGTTCGTGTACCTGACTCGTGGAACCCAAGTTCAGTAAATTCCAAGTTTTTTTTTTGGGTTTTTCTTTGTTTGGTTGTAATGATGTTGCCCTCTGCAGGTACTATGAGATCGAAGAACACAGAAGCATTCAAGGTGGCATATTTTTAATTCCAATCTAGACTCTGTGACGAACCGAATGAGTCCACCGCACATGAACCTGAGTCAAGCGGGTCGAAAGAAATATATGAGATCCAGCCTGACCCGGATGTAGAGCGACGGACCACGAGACATGAGGCCCAAACACAAGAAACTGAGGAGGCCACACTTCAGCTAGACATCACTATCGTACCACCAACAGTGACCACTCCTTCCCAGTCTGAAGAGAGAGAGGGTTCGTCCAAAGAGGGTGATGGCAGCCGGGAGAGCAACACGGGGGTCAGTACTGATAACAAAAATGCATTTGATGATGGTGAGTCAGCGTCAAGTGATAAGAGCTCTTCTAACCTGGCCATCTCGGCAGCTGCATGACCGACACAGGCAGAAGATGATAGAGCACAGAGACTGGAAGCACATGTTAATCGGAGATGGTGTTTTCCGGAGATGCAGAACATATACAGACAGGGAATTGCTCAGTCCGACAAGAGGCTGCCCAAAAGGGGTATCTTCGAGGAGCCACGAATCCAGACCGAGGGCTTAGCATCCATCCCTGCTATTCAGGCCACGTTCAATCACTACCGGTGCGGTTGGATGGCTGAGCCCCCAGGAAGCTATTATCCCGGGATAGTTTGAGAGTTTTATGCATCCGATAAGGCCACAGCCACTCGACTACTTGGACCGAGACAACGATATCAGGATCTACATCCACTCACCAATACTTTAGTATGGTTTGCACCTGTGGATATCTCTGAGCGGACTATCCAGCGGTTCTTGTTTGGACCAGCGCATGAGCTGCAGGTCGACACAACAGAGTTTGACAGTAAGATGAAGATTGTCCAAGAAAATTCAAGAATGAGAGACCCGGTTCAGCGGGCAGATTTGTTGAGATGGGCTGCAAGTTACATAGCTGACAATGGTGAAGATGCAGAATGGGTTCTCGACGGTGACATAAAGAGGGCAACATTGAAATTCGCCAGAAAGTTCTGGTGGGCCATTATCTGGACTCGCATCTATCCGACTAATGCGGACAATTCCCTGACACCTAACAGTGCGGTATTAGTGGCGAACATCATGGAAGGGTATGAGATTAATTTTCCACGCTGCATACTGGAGAAGATACATGAGCGGGCATTCAGACCGCACACTAGCATACCCTTCCGTTGTATGATTCAGTGCATATGCATGGAGTCGGCAGTCCCGCAGATGCCCGACATTGACCACACTAAGGAGGTGACTCGCATTCAAGATGCCGGGTTGATCAGAGATGTGACTAACCCCGTTGCACACTGATAAGCTTCATCCTCTATTTCGGCTAGCACTTTGCAAGTTGAGGGGTCCTCCGCTGCACGAGACCCACTTGATATGCATGACACAGGGGTAAGGGTAGTGGCATAGGGTACCACAGCCACCGCTCCAGCTTCAGCACCTTCGACCTGTCAGCCACCATCAGACATCCCTACCGCGCCCCCGCACACAGCTTCTTAAGGTAGGGTTACTATTGATGCCGAGTTTCTCCAGAAGCTCGTTTCTCACCAGGATGAGATGCAGAAATAGGTGAATGACTTGTTGGACCAGCTCCAACCATGGGTATGATCCACTGTAGCAGCCGCAGAAGAGAGGATGAAATCTGAGATCGAATAGGTTGCACGAGAAATGGCTGCACGAGTTGATGTTTTTGAGCGTCGAGTGAATACTCGGCTACAGTCTATACAGAGCCCAAACTTGGGTCATATTCAGGATGAGATAGACCACCTACGAGAGGATATTAGAGCGGTGGACACCATTCATACTCTGGCTATGCCATCCTTTTCTATTGAGGTTCCAGCGCCCACGCATCGTGTAGTTGATTTATTTGCTGAGGCAGCGCCGGCACCCACTGGTGAGAGATCCAAGCGAGTGCATTCTGAGAGCACCCTTGGGGTTGTGGAGGACCCTAAGAGATTTAAGAAATACATCGCTATGGTCACACGGCTCTCCTTGGATGATATGCATCTCCGTGAGGAGACAGAGCGACAAAGGCATAGGGGTGCATCATCTAGTTAAGCTCCCGGAGGTAAAGGAGCCGCTCCCTCTGTTATTGGGAGTCCAAATTTAGTCACTACTGAGAGGGAATCTACTAATGTCCCTCCTCTCATTGAGACATTGAGCGTGATGGCCACCACCGTCTCCACTGACACTGCGACGGGTACCACTTCACTAGCCCCGCACACTTCATCGGACGTCGGCACTTAGGCATCACAGGTATGTTCCTGCCTCTCTATGATTCTACTTTTCTTGATGCATTGAGGATAATGCACATTACTTTTTGGTGGGGTGGGGTAAGCAGTTGTCCGTATTTTGATGGGTCATTTGGCGAAGTCTGAGTAGCCAAACGACCCGCGTCGTGCCATGACATTAAATCAAGTTCTACATGGGAGGCAACCCATGAGGGTACTCAAAATGTACCCGAGTCCTTAGGGTTTTCTTGCCTGTGTTCTTTCCCTAATGATTTTTATTTTTGTTGAACTGGTACGTTTAATATAGGTTGCATGTAGTAGAATAAGAAAAGGAACTTAGCGCAGTCTGTGATATGATTTTTGGAACTGGATTTTTGATTGAAAAAATGGTAACCCCTCCAAATTTTGTGTGACATGGTAGTATCTGTTCTTGATAGACTAACCGTTATGGATCTGTGCATGAAATTGTAATGTAATTGACTTGATGAATGGCTTAAGCTAGAGCATGAACCTGATAGTTAGCATGCAATTGTTTGACTCGGTGCCATGAGTGCGTGAGCTTATTTTGACTTGTTCTTGTGTTGTGTGCCAATCTAGAACTTGCCCGATTAGTCTTGCTTAGGTTCTAGGATGGTTGGTTATGAAAGGATTATAGGCCGTTTTTGACTTAGTCCACTTTATCCAAATGACCGACCAAATGAAGTAAATATCCTTTGATCCCTGATTTTGAGCCTAAATTGACCCGTTTTGTTGTTTAGCCTAATCACCTTCCCCTTCTTTTTGCAAAACCTTTAGTTTGGCCCCGGTTCCTCTTTGGACATCGTGTACCTCAACTCAAGAAAATCGCCTAAGTTGAGGGTGGCTACGATAGAGGTAAGTGAGGAGTAGGGGTATGAAAAGAGAAGGTTAGTAATGAAAAAGGGAAATAATGGGTGCGGAGGGCATGATAAAGAAAAGAAAAAGAAATAGAAAAACAAAGAAAAAGAAAATAAAAGAAAAGAAAAAAAAATGTGAAAAAAGAGTTGAATTTGAACCAAAAGCTGCACCTGTCACTTGTTGAAAAATAAAAAGGGAGAAAAAAAGAGGGGAGGAAAAGAATAGAGTTGGTCTGATAAGTGGAGAAAGAAAAAAAAATAGCATAGTGTCAAGGAGGGCTTAGTCACTGATTTCCATATCTACCATACCCATCCCCAAGCCTACGTTACAAGCCAAGAGAAGTCCTACAGTGATCCTAATCCAATTCTCCGAAAGTCGAGGCATAGAAAATAAGGGCAAGCCTATGGTATTGTGCACGCATTGCTTGAATATCTATTGTGAGTGCGAGTGTCTTTGTTCAGTCCCTGAATTCTTGATGATATTATGGTGTGATTGGGACTTCTTTGTGGTGAGAGAACTAGAGCAACTTTGAATGCTAACTGTTAGCATAAGTCTCATATGTGTATGCTACGTTGTCTTGATAGTATAATGTCATTCCTGGATCCTCTTGTGTTGTCCTGATAGTCAGAACACATGCACTGGTTTTGTATTGAAAAGGGAGGGAGGATACTTATTATGAACTAAATCGCTAAATCATATGACTGCCGTTGTTCCTAGTTTTTTTTTTGCGATAGCATCGTTCTAGGATAGTTTTGTTTCGTCACTTGAGGACAAGCAACAACTTTAAGTTGAGGCTGTTGATGTGCCATGGCTTTACGGCGCTTTCGATGCTTAAAACTTGGAATTTGAGCATGTCCTTTAGTGATTTTTAGTAAGATTTGATGTGTTTTGGAGTCTTGCGCAGGAAAACAAGTTTCGGAGATAGTGTGCAGAAAAAGACTGATAATTGGGCTGAAACTGATTTCCATGACTCACAACCAGGAGTCTTCAATCATTCCACGAGTCATGGGAGTCAGTTGTGGAGACATTACTGAAGCATGAGCTGTGGCCTGAGTTCTACGTAGGGATTCCACGAATCGTGGACAGGTCCATGAGTCGTTAACCTTGGTCGCGAAAGAAGATCAGAAGAGGAACAAAATAGCCTGTGTTCTACGGATGGTTCCCACGAGTTGTGATCTTGTTCACGAGTCGTGATCCATGCTCAAACCTGATTAGAAAAGGGGCAAAGAGTCTGAGTCCTACGACCCAACTCCACAAGCCGTGATCCATCCTATGAGTCGTAGAATGCTGTCATGGAAAGGAACCCACAGAAGAACAAAGTTGCCTGAGTTTCACGAGTACTGTCCACGAGCCGTAGAAGCTCCCACGAATCATGGAATGGTCTCGTGAAAGCTGCCGACTCCAGTTTCCCAGTTGTATTAGGAAAGGATTTATTTTTGTCTATAAATACTTTCCCCTAGGTTTTTATTTAGGGTTGTTACACGGTATGTTTTGAGTGATTTTTTGTATAGTTGTTAATTTATTTTGGTGTTGAATTAAAAGTTTAGTTCTTGGCAATTCGAAGATTTGTTGATATTATTCTTCAAGATTCCGATTTTCTTTATTCTTCTTTGTAAGTATCTCTTGATGATTGCTCAAACAAACATTGATTGGATGCTTATGAACATGAGTAGCTAATTCCACAACTAGGATTGTGGGAACCATGAATGATTAACGAAGTAGGAAAAGTACTTAGGTAATCTAGGAAGGTGTTTATTGCATGTATTGTTCTTCCCTTCGCTTTGATTGCTTTTTAACGGTGTACAATGTTAGAACTCTCCTTATTCTTACTTGCCGGACCAAGGAGGTAACGGATGGGAAAAAGGTTCTAAACAACGAGATTCGAGGCTATCAACCCTTGTCTAATAGCTTGACCTTGTCAAGGAATAGCTAATCTGGGATCAAGGGTTAGGGTTAGTAAAGCGACACCAGCGGCTAGACCAAGGCGTGTGGTGAAATTCACCTAGTTGCCGGACCAAGGAATTAGGTGAACCTAACTTACCGATTCTGCATGCTAAGCACTAAACTAGTTAACCAAGTACAAAAGCCTTACTAAGTTATGATCTCATGGGGAACATGACCCTAGTCACTTTTCTTATTGATAGCAACTGTTGAAATTGATCTCTGCACTTGTACTAATTCACATTACTATCTTTACTTGTTACTTTAAAACCCCTCCTTTTGCGGGAAATAAACGACTAAAAGACTGAGTAAACACTAATCGACCATAATCCTACCATATTCCCTGTAGGATCGACCCCAACCTTTAGTTTGGTTCTATGTTCGAACAGCGACCGCTTGCGCTTCTTTTAGAGGTGTAATTGGGCGCATCAGTCGCATCTATTGGCACAGTCTTCATCTGTTTTGATCAACTTCACACTTCAACTCCTTTTTAACTCTTTTGGGTCCAATTCCTTGTTTTCTACTTTTGACCAAGAGTTCCTGTATTCACATCAGTAAAAAGGCCATAAGAACCTCTAAATCTCATCAAAACATAGCAATAATTCATGATTTAAGGCTCAATAAGTTGGTAGATTACCGACTTATCAAACCCCCAAACTTGAACTATTTCTTGTCCTCAAGCAAGATACTCATAAGGTAAGGAATAAATTATGCTCTAAAACTCAATCAAGTCAGAAACGATTAATCTATTCTAAAAACAAAAAAAAAACAAAAAAAAAGACTCTATCAAAATACTCAACTGCAATGGTCATCTCAATTTGGACCACCACTTTCTCATGGAAAATGATCATTTCAAAACTTTCATCAAAAGGACATCATTTCTCATTCAAAATTAAGGGAATTTGTCATTCATAACAAGATATTAAGCATCTCAATTCATTGGCATGGGCCATCAAGGTTTGTCTCGAGATTCACCACATAACTCGTCTCATTTATTCCTCTAAATTGAAATAGAGACTTCATGTTTTAATTTGGGTGCATGATGACACTCACCACTAGAGAGAATCCCACTCACAATAATGCAATTCACAATACAAGGGATTATAAGAGAACCACAAAAACTCTCACTCTCTCAAGGAAGTTCAAGTGCACACATGTCGAACCATAGGCTTGCCAATCATGTAAATTACCACTAATGTAGAGTGACAAAACTCAGAATCACAAAGAACTTGCGGGTTACGATGTTGGCTAGGGCTAAGGTGAGGATTGCATTTGGCTCAAGTGAATAAACCTCCCTAACGCTCTTTGTTATCATTTCAAACACTGCTCACGATTTCAAATTTTGACTTCACCTTATTTCTTCCTCACACAACCCAAGCTTTTCCTTTCAACTTGATCATTCGACCTCCTTGTATCACCTTTACTTGGTATCACCAATTCTTTTCTTTTCATTTTGCTCATTACATTTGGTCTTTTAGAGAAATTTTCAATTCACATAAGGTGCTACCTTGTACTTGAAGTGCATTCCTTTTCTTCTCTACATTGAGTACACCCCCACCAAACTTAGGCTTTTAACATGCGTTTCATTTTTTAACCATTAGGGAGGACGGGTGCTGGATTAGAGGTTCCAAAAAGGTCAAGGTGTCAACAAGGTGCCAAGGAAAAAAATCACAAACTTAATGGGGTTCACTAGGATTAATGTCAAAGGAAGGCATTTGGGTAAAGTGGCTATTTAAAAGGAGCCTAAACTCATCTTCCAAGCTCGGCCGGCTCTAGAATTTTGCCTTGAATCACATTAGGGGCAAGTTACAGATGACACGCATGCACAAGAATCAAAGGATAGCCTCACCACGCAAGGATCACATCACAAGAATTATCAACATTAGTCTCAAAATCAATTGGGACAAATGACTTTTGAAAAGATATTTCGAGTTCATTACACACTCATTTGTGAATCGATCAAGCCAAACCAAGAGTGTGAAAGTCATGACAAGAGAATGCTTTTCTCAAAATTTATTTTCCCTCTTTCCTTCGATTTTCAAAAACTTCTTACCAAGAATTTTTTTTCAGTGGGTTTATTTCGAGACAAGCAAAGCACGGACTCAATCTAAAACTAAAACTTGATATTTTCCCTTAAGAAATTTGCCTCTCAATCTATCATAAGGAAACACCAACCCGGTTCGACACAAAAAGAAAAAGAAAAAAAGAAAACATTTTTTTCTCCTTGGAAAAGAATCATAGTATTAAGAAAACCCTTGGAGTTTATTGCTACTCTACTATTGACAATGTGATTAGAAACTCAAGCGCTCATGAATCATTTGAAACCAAGCCTTGGCATAGGCCCCTTAGCGCATTTGCAAAGCAAGGGTAGTGAAATAATGGGATCGTGTAGGACTAACCCGACAACACAAGCAAACTAAAAACATCAAGCCCAGCGAGGGAACAATTAAGCACTAATCAACAACTAAATAAAGAAAAAGGGCCCGATAAGGGCAAAGTCACAATCATCCAAAGCATGCCTAACAAGGGCCAAATAAACTGTCTAACAAGGAAATAAAGGCCCGACAAGGGCAATAAAATATCTCAAGCCCAAACATGGGCAACCAAAAGCAATATCAAATAAAATAACACCACCTCTCCCAAGAAAATAAGCATTGACCTAAATTCTTTTAGCTCAATCAAGAAAGGAAAGGGTGCAACAACTCCCTGCGAGGACTATGCCTCATCATCAATCACTACCTCTGCACTAGGGCCATCACCATTCTTTGGGGAGTGTGCAGTGATTGTGGACTCCCTAAGAACCTGCTGAAACTCTGGGTTCTAGTCATCATCAAGCTCTGTAGCCATATCATCTGGTAAGTCCACCTCATCATCATCATATGCGGTGAACAAGTCATCCATAGGACCGAGAGTGCACCGAGGTATGGGCATGGTGCTCAAATTTGCTTCCTCAATCAGAGCTTTCCCTTTTGCCTTATCCACATCATTCCAGATCTCCTTTACAACTCCCTCAATATTGTCTACCCTTTGGCAGAGTTTGGTCATGCTCTCCACCACTCCTTTGATAGCCTTCTTGACAGCCTTGTCAATCAACCTGGGAAATCTAATTACCAAGTCATTCAACTGCCTCTCATGATAATATATTTTGTCCACCATGTCCTGGAGACCACTCTTGGTCAAAGGCTCTCTAGG